>JARHVA010007173.1:375000-422500 GCA_037957365.1 Torreya grandis | reverse complement strand
TGTAGTAAAGTGAATGAGGAGTAATATCAACTACATGATAGATACACATGGATAATATTGTCAATAAAATAAATGTGTAACCCATGGGAAAAATTTGTCTCTGGTCATATCCTTGGCATTTTATATGAGTTATCTAGAGGTTATTTTCATAATACACAAGGTATTTAATTAATTCCAATTTATAATACAAGGTCTTAAACCTTCATCTATGAGAAATATTTTAGCTTAAAAATCACTAAGTTTAAAATAAATAAAAAGAGGAGTGTCATCCACATGAATAAGTATTTAATTGGGTATCTTTTCTTAGATATGTAATTTCAAAGAAATGGCTTTATTGATATTACTCTTAGTTTAGATATAAATATATTCACATGGTTTCATGATAATTTCATCAAAACTAGGTAAATTTATCTCTCTCCCCATACGGGTTCATTGAAAAATGTTTTTGGAAAAGAATTCACATTAAATAATTGTGATTTTTAGGATAAGTAAACATGAGATCAAGGAATGGAAGATGACTAAAGAAATTAAATATTTTATCAAAAATATCTAGTTATTCAAGGATAAGGTAAGTTTAAGATTATTATAACTAATAAATAAATGTTTGACTAGCATCATATCTAATTTTAAGTAGTTTTGGACCTAAATATAATTGTGTTTTGGCTTGTTTCAACATTATCAGTCATGGTGATATAATATGTTCAATTATAGTTCAATTTGTCAACATATGTTATTCATTTTAAATATTTTAAGACTATATCAATCATGTCTTTATCATTTTGGAAATAATATATTATATCAATAAAGAAATAAAGTATGTTATTAACACATGTGATACAATGGAAAATTATAATATTATATTGACAATAATGATATAGTTTAATTACTATAATAAATAAAAACTACATTGACAAGGGATATTTCACTAGTTCTATTTCATGTTTTAAAATATGAAGGATTATAAGAGATACAGGATAAAAGTATAGTTGTAGGATAAACATGAATATTTTTTTAGGATTTGGGAGATATTACAGGCTAAGTTAGAGTGATTTATGCAGACCCAATGTGATAAATAATACATATAATTCCATTCAATTTAACTAATTTTTATATATTATTTTAATAATGAGGGTTAACTAAAGTTTATATGAAATTAAAATATAGATATAAATAAGTTTGATCTTGTAGTTGTGAATATTTGTTATTATTTTGAGCTTGATTGGTATTTCTTTGAGGATTATTACAGAGGGTATTTTTTATATATAAAAATGTGAACATTAGCTTGATTAAGTGTATTACACTTGATATTACCCACATGAACTTTAAAGATTTTCACAAAGGATTGATAAATCTCTCTTATCATAACATCATGGTAAAAGTTATGACCAAAAATAAAATCATATGGTAAGGTATAAAGAGAAAAACAATTAGCACAATAATGACTCCAATTAGCATGATACCATAAAAAATTATCATTAAAATACCATTGAGTTTTGTTATATTAATCATAAAATTATTTAGGTTTGGAAATAGGATTCTTTATCATAAGCTCATCAATGTTAAAAGGCTAATGAATTTCAATGTTATAAATGTGATGAGTGAAAATAGGGGGTATTTGATAATGAATTCTCATAATAGGTTTGGAAAGGGATTAATTTTTCAAAACCACCAATCATGATAGAATCAATAGTCATATTATATTTATGATTATGATTATAAATTTCACTAACACCTTAAGATTTTTCATGTTTTTCTCACTTTACATTCTAAAATCTGGTTTTTAGTGTATGTAAATGTTAGGATTAACCTATAAATATCCTATATACAGAGACTCAAACTTAGATAAGGTTGTTTATATGGCACATGTGATACTTGAATTCCAAGTAGTGCCCAATTGAATCAAATAATATAACACAAAGTAGCCTAAAATGAAAGTATTAAGAGGAAAGATTCCTAAGCCTAAGACACAAATATGTAGTTCTCACTATACCTCTCTATGAAACTAATTTATTACAATCAAAAATTTAATAAAGTATGAAATTAAAGTAAACTAAACTAAAGTGGGAAGGGTTAGAAATGTTTCAATTGGTAAGGTATCATGGTTAACCAAATGGGGGTATAAGCAACCTAAAATGGAATATGTAAAGACTAAAAAATACTATACAAACACCAAAATTAGGTGTAGAGATAACCTAGATAAAGACACACACACATTCATTTACTAATAAATAAATAATATGTATATAGTAAGTAAATAAAGGAAAGAGTATAGGTTTATAAATATTTATCTTGATTTGGACCTATTGAGAATCAATCTCCCCCTTGGCTCAAGTAGACTTTTTTAAGAGGTGTTTTAGGTTAAATACTTTAAATGGTTTGAAAAATACATAGAAACATACCAATGACTACTATTGAATCTCAAACGACTACCAAAAGACAAACTTCCTTTAGCATTGGATTTGAGATGTAATTCTTCAAAATGTGACTTAGGACAGAAGTGTGAGCAATAGTGGAGTGAATATAGTTTATATGATTATTTTGGAATGACACATGACCCCTTTATATACTGATCTAATACACAAAATCAATCCTAAAAATTATTTTAATGGTATTGACTAGGTCAATATAGTTGAAATTAGTTGGTTGATACCGAATGGTATCATCCAAGACAATATAATATATATGTCCTAAAATAAGATTAGAACTATATAAACTTCGATAATAAAGTATAAGAAATAAATTTTTTATAGACATATAGTATCATCATATCCAATGCCATAGGATATAGGGAAACTAACATAGTTGTATATGATATGATGGAAGAAGGTAAATGGTAAGATAATCTAAATAAGTTATATTAGTAGAAGGAATGATATGATCATGGTGTAATAGTAACATCTATCAAAAATTAACATGATCCTACCCACATTTTATTAGTTCACCTTTTAAGTCATGTACTTAAGGACATTGATGTTTGACATGTCATTACAAGAAAAATCATCAAAAAATGATAAATTGAAAAATATTTTGAGTATACATTTAGTATTCGATAATGACAAACTTGATATGCATTTGCCACACATGAATTAATATCTTAAACAAAGTCATAATACATTATTCTCTCAAACTTTCATGTTACCTTATCATTCAGACCTTCCTCTCTACTATTATACACCTATAAGAACCCCACTTTTTATTTCAAGACTTTTAGATATCCTACATAAACATATCTAAACTCTCAATTGAGTAATATGTACATATGTTGAATATACTAGAATTCATTAGCATACTTGTTTGATATTTAAAGTGATCTTTATGGTATTGATAATTTCTTAAAAATGACTATTTTATAAAATAAAACCCATCCATTGGGTCAACCCATCATCCTAGCATGTTGGTAGCATGATAAATTAGTCAATTGAATCCACATATAAATAAATCAAGGATATATTCAAAATGGACATGGAAATTATATGATGTACACATAAAAATTATTTCAAATTAGTCAAATATTAATTATTATTCCCAAATTACAAACCTCTCAGTATGATTAGTCACAATACAAGTCAAAAATACTCTAAATCAAAGTAAAATTAATAATTGTAAAGTATCAATCCCACATCATTAGCTGCATATGTGTAACAAAGGATCACAATTAAAAAATCACACTTGGTGGGAGATCTACTTGATGTTTGAATTACCCTATTATATTATTGGATAAATATGTAGTTTTTAATCATTAGACATGGGTGATTGGGTTTAGCTCAACCCATTACACTTTATGTCATTTTAGAGGTTTCTATCATTCACAAACATACCTAGGGTTTCAAATAAAGTGAGACTAATTTATAGAGTTGTGCACACCATAAAGGTTCAATATAAAAACAAAGACAAATAAAATTAGTCATTGTATTCTACTTATACACAGGTCAATACCAATTAACATGTCTAATTTGATAAGTGATATTGATATGATCCTATATAATTAAACCAACATAGATAAAAATTCAGTTTTTGAGCCAAATATAGCAAAATCCTAATTTATCCTGATTCCCACTTCTAAAATACAATTAGAGTTAAAAATTTAATGAGAAAAGATAAGTATTCATCCCTTTATTCTAATTACTATATTTAGATTCTTCAAAATTTCAAAACAGAAGAATAAGACTTAGTATTTTACAATTTTATCTATTATTGAATACCATATATCAATATTCACAATAAATTTAAAAGTTATATATTAATTATATTAACCCCACCCATTAATCAAAATTAGGGTAACACAATTAGTGAACCCATACACATGTCTAATAATGCAAAACCCCTAGGTTTTCCTTTAAGGTTTCATCCTTTTAGGGTTTCAAATTTCATCTTTAGGGTTTGACTTTTAGATAGAATTTTGATTATTACTTAACAATACACATTAATCACGTGCTCATGTTTATTGAATTATTGGTTAACAAAAGTAACAAGTTAATATTTTCATATTTATATACATGGTTATTCTATCTTATTTAGATCAATTATGTAATCAAATTAGTAACACAAATCAAATCTAAATTCAGTAATAAGGCTAAATTTATTAGTGAATAATCTCAATCCTTCTTCAATACTATTTTTGAAACATATAGTAAAATATGTCTATTATTATTACTAAAATATAACATTTATTTAATGAATCCATTTGTTCATCCTCCCCTAAGACCTCAGTGTTTTACTATCTACCATCTCACTCTTATTTTCTTCCCCACATCTTATTTTATATTTCTTAGTCCATACAATCACAAATACATGAGGTTGGGTGATCCAATGTGTATAAAAATGAATGTAGTCAACATATTCCTCCTCAACCCCTCCACCTTGAAAAATACAAGCCAAAAAATGAAAATATATGATATAATTGACCAAAAAATGATATTCATGATAATATTTTTGTTTTTCAACTACTCAAAAGATCAATAGTCTAAAAAGATATATTATACAAGATAGTATAATAAATAACATTACCCAATGATCAAAAAATTACATCATTTTCTTCCATTATGAATAGATTTAATGACAACAAAAAAGTTATCACTTTTTAAAAATAAGGATTACCCACATTGGAGAGTAGAGAAACATTTTCAATTATTCATTTTATTTTAAATAAAATATAACTTTGTCAAATTTGTGTTAGTAGATAGTTATTCTAGATTGACCATTTGAGACACTACCTACATATAATTAATGGGTATAAACATGGATACTAGTAAAAAATCATATCATATCATAAAATGATTATTTAGTGCTCCATGAAAAATAATTATAACCATATTATTGGATATGATACTAGGTCCCATAATAGTACCTACTACTTTTCATGTTATGCCTAATCAACTATAATAAAAATTAATTTTGGTATGCCCATGTATACATGATATGGATTTAATACCATAAATATTACAAAAATGTATTATATACATGAATGAAGGCCATTATTATTTAGAATTAGCATATGAGGGCCCTTTTAGATAGTATAAGATAACCCAATCCAATAATGAGGACCAATCATAATCTTAGTTGGTAGATCATTCTATTACTTCTCCATCACAACCTATTTCAATATATCAAATGCACACACATGAGGTTGGTGAATCAAGTACATAAAATGACAAGGAACCAATACTAACATGCAAATAATCTATGCAAATGAACTAAAGGTTAATCTAAAACAATCACAACTTATTCTTGATCTTCCTTTCATATTACAATCAAAATATAAAGATGGTATAGTTATAAACAATTATGATATCTAATGAAAATATCAACATGGAAAATATGAAATATTATTAGATAAAAAATTTAAACTTAAATACTTTATAATAATACTTATCTCATACTCTATTCATACCTATTATAGTTAGAACATATCAATATGGTTCAAATATAATGATGAAGGGAGAATAAAAATCTCATATTGAGGCATAATCTTTTGGGGGTAAAGGAAAGTTAAAAATTACATCATGATTATATCTTAAATGTGAAAATTATTTGAAATACTATTGCAAAATAGGCATAGGAAAAATTAAAGACAAACAAGACTTTAAAAAAGAATCAGTCATATAATTAAGTAAAAGATCTAGAGATGGTACATTCTAAGACTCCAACACCATTACAACTAAAAACTATTGAAGATGAACCAATAAAAATATTACAACTTTTACTTGATCATAATCATATCACATTGAAATCTACTTGAGATCAAGCTATGGGGAGTTTATCACATCAAGTAATCATGAGACACATTATAGATCATTGTGAAACATTATATATATAGGATGAAATAATTGCCAAGGTTTTATAATACAAAAAGTACAACCTAGAAAAGCCCCATATAGATGACATCTATAATGAAAATGACCAAAAAGTCTTTAATAAGATCCACTAACTATTACTATTTTACATGGAAGGTTCCTACTAAAATAATATTTGAATTCATGATAGTATATATCACACCATATGCAATGTCAACAAATTACTATAGTTAGGACATGACATTATAGAATTATAGCATAACACACAATTGCCATTGAATTTATTAATTTACTAATATTTTTGGGACCAAAAGTAGTCAACATATGCATATGGGTCATGCTTCCCAAATATAGAGTATATTTCACATTATGACAATTATGGTTATAATATATGTAGGGTATAATATATTCAATTAATGAATATATCAATTTATCACATGAAGGAAAAATAATAATGATTTTCCATGAAGGTGATGCTTACCATCAAAGAGCATAATATTTATTTATGACAATAAGTATAGAATTTTAATAATAAAAAATAGAATAAGAATCAAATATGAAATTACATAATCTAAATGATAAGTTAGGATATGTCAAAATCATTCCCAATGAGTATGACTTAATTTTAGATTCATGAGCCCAAAATATTCAAATATTCTAAAAATATAAAAAAATCAAATAATAAAAAAAACATTAAAATATTTAAAAATATAAAATCATGACCCAAGCATGACATGGTTATTATATTATAATATTTACATACATTTTTAATCACATGTTTTTAATATGGTACATTATTCACATACACAGATTCATTCAATGGTATGTGAGTACTATGCAGGACATACAGGTTACACATGGATATACAAATGTTGGTTTTCCTTCTTCATAATGGCCATGCTAATACTAGGGGAATATTATTCCAAAATTTAAACCATTATAGGTTACATACTTTTATGAAATTTGTTTAGATACATTTATTACTAATGCATGCCTTGTTATTTTATCCTATCTTACATAGTGATACATGATATGCAATTATATTATGATGTGACATCGATACATATTGATGTTGTAGACTAGTTGCTTGTTATATAATTTATTAATTATTTTACTCTTTTAAATGATAGGTTTAGACACCATAATTCTTCCCACCCTAACTTAATTACTAATATTTTGTCTTTGATAGCCTCATTCACTCCTTATTTGATCATTGAAATTTGTGCATATGACATATTTTCCACTATTTTTATAGAGAAATATGCCAAAAGTTTATCCACTAGAGGATTAAATGCATTTAATAATTTTATTATTATATCATATAATCATCTAAAATCATATTCATTGAAGATTATTAGAAGTAGTTGGTCAAAATTCTATTATTATAACCATAATCCATGTATGCTATATAGAAAGAGTGAAGATGTTGCTCAGGGTCACCCTTTACATCATAAAGTGTGAAATTGGGTGATAATAAACCAATTGGAAAATGGTGAAAATATATCTTAGGTGTAATAAAATTATGCAATATATTTTGTGAATCAATAACATGAGTTGATTTTGAATATTTTTGTACAATATTTGTAAATTTATCTTCTAAAGTTTGAATAAATTTGAGAATAATTTTCATAATAGACACACCAGGATTAATATTACATATTTTAGAAGTCACTAAAGGGTATTAAAATAATACTTGTGTTGACGTAGGCATTAAACCTAGTAATTGAGCTAAAACATTATTTGTTCCCATAGAACATGTAGAAATACTTGTTTGGTATTAGGGGAATAATGGATTGTGTTAGTTCCCAAAATTGCACTAAAGTAATAGATCCCCTGTTAAGCATATATGCCCAATTTTTTTATCCCACTTCTTATTTTCAAGTGTTTATAAAAGGTCAAGTATCCTATTAATTTGGTCTTTACTAGCCTTTGATCTACTAAAAACTAGGTTAAATTCATGTCTGAGCACCTTAATACCCTAGTTTCAATTTCCCTAACTTAAGCTCTTTGATTTAAATTCAAATTGGCATAAAAAATTTATGTAGGAACACTTTAAATATGCCATGGACTTAGTTTAAATTTTATTCTAAGGCTTAGTCATGTTTATTAACATGACCAAACCTAGTCTAAAATTAATATTTTGTCCCTTTTATTTCCTATGTCCCTTGGTCTTTTTTATCTATTTGGTCTAATTAATGCTTACTCATTTTGGTATGAACTTAGATTTGAGTCTTATCCTAAAGATTCTATCATATTTATTTGTGCACCAAGACTTAGGATAAAATTATATAATAAGTTATTTGTTCCCCAAACTCTAACTTCATTGTTTTCATTATTAATTTAGAGCCAATCACAACTGACCTAGAAGATCACAATCTAATAGTGTGTGAAAAATAAAATAGAGTTGATCAAATCGTGTGTAAAAAATTCAATAATATTAATCAATGGCATACATTCACCTAGGTAGAGATGATCAAATGATGCATGATTGAAGCTAAAAAGTCAAAAGGGCTCAGGATAAACATAAAACTAACAAGTGTCAAGATCATAGTGCATGATTAAAATATTGATCATGTTCCTATAAATTTATGGTATGTGTCAAAGTGTACATATCCCAATAAATGGTGAGAAAAAGATATAAGATTCAAAAAATCCCCAGGATGAGTGAGAAGGTGATAAGTGTCACCATCATGGGAACCTTGTTAATGGATTTGATGGTGAGTGTGGGTTAACAAGTCAAATATCCTTCAAAGATATGTGCAAAGGAGAAGTGTCAAACTCTCAATGAATGACCAATAAAATCAATAGTTCACAATAAATCATGTATTAAATAGATTGACAACATCAGAGTAGACTTTTCAAAGGATCCAAGTCAAACATGGTAGTGATATATGTCACAACTGTGATGACCTAGATATAAATTAATGGTCCCCATTAATCCTAGGTTCAAAAGGATCAATGAAGTGAATTATATCCATTAAATTGAGATAAATGGTGTGAGGAAATATATCACAATTCAATAGGGCTAAATCTTTAACGAGAGTATTACACGTGGTGTGATAGTATACAAGCAATGAAAAAATCACAAAGAACCCATGGAGCTACCAAGTGGTAGGATCTCTGAGGTCTAAGTCAATACAAATGGAACATAATGAACTAAATTCCCAAATATTTCTTAAAGGATTGATGGTGTGTATTTTATAGGTTAAATATTACACAAGAAGGTGATATGTGAGCTAGGGTAATAAATGATAACATTTTGAAAACTAACAAAGAACGTGACATGGTGTTACTACATAAACACACATGTTATATTCAAGGACTCTATGAAAGGTAGTTAAAAAATATTTCACCACTGATAATAGATTGACTAGGAAAATTAAAAATGAGGCATCATAGCTCCTCAGGAAATCTAAGGATTTGAAAACAAATGCAAATTGATTAGATGGTTCTAGGTCCTGTTAGTAGAAACTAGCGCAAAGAGTGGGTTTTCTAGATATGTCAAGTGATAGTTATAAAATGTGATTCTAATGAATGTATGATGCATAAAACCCATTTACCATTATAGAACATATATCTAACATGTTTACAACATGTATAGAGAATGAGTGGTATTTTGATTTATTGGCTTCTTGAGATACATTAGAAGTTTGAAGATCATGGATGAAACATGCTTCTTGATAGTCAACACTATAAATAGACACCTTTCAAGAAAATGGAGTAATGAGACAACACTTGAAACTTGTTGGTGTTACTTATATGTTTTTGGCATGCCAATATGAAGGGGTTTATGTTCATATAATTGATGATCTAGTGTAGATCTTAGATAAAGACTACATAAGAGATGTTATAAAAATGGAAAATTCAATGCTCAATGCATTACAATTCAATATGGATTTATTAACCCTTTATGTGATCATTTTAATATTTCCCTAAGATAATTACATTTATCAATTACTGGAAATTTTTTAATTTCAAATTTGTGAGAGGGGCCAAGATTCACCCAAATAGGTCAAAGGCTGAAAATAATGCATTTATGCATTAAAAAGGAGATAATAAAAAGAAAACCCTGAATAGGCAAATATGTGAAAATTTCAAAGTTTTGAAGGGGTAAAGGTAAAAAATACAAAATGTGAGAAGGAAAGTTGTATCTAAAAGGGTAAAGGGGTCAAGTAAACTTGGGTATTACATTTTCTCATGTTTTGCTCATCCAAACTCCTCCAATGGGAGAGATATTACAGGTTTGCAAGATCAAGGTGGGCCACTCCAAGGAAGATAATTTACATGGACATGGATATAAAATATTCCCAAACCATCATTATAAGATCAGGTTGTTCCATGGCATGCATAAGGGAGAGGGAAGCTATCTAGAAGTTTCTAATTGTCCAACTAAGTGATGAAGGGGATCCTTAGATAGTTACACACAAAGACAAAGTTTGTTTAGCCTCCACCATGAATATCCCCTTTCTAGATCATGTCAAAGGCATTTCAATCTAAGAAATCAAAATATTTTCTTCAAGTCTTCATCATTTCTTGTAGAGGCAATTGTAACAATGATTTTCCTTGCAATTACATGAAGATTGAAGGCATGAAAAATGATTTTTTTAGTTATGATCATTTTGGCTGGACTTTGGAAATTTTAGGTTACAGCCCTCACTCCCATACTTGAAATTGGTAAAAAATGTATAAACATGGGGATTTTCCTCTATTAAATAGGTTGGTGGTTTTTATTATATTTGGTTCCTCTCTCCAAGTTTATGTTCTTCAAAGTTTTGGGATCCATTGCTTTGTGTAGATCTTGTCTCTCTTGTTAAGTTGGTTGTGATTTTACATCCATTATCAAGCTTTGGGAGCATGTTAATGTCTCCCTTCTCAAAAGAGAAAACTCACCATGCGTGTTCCCCTAGAAGCATTTTGAAAAAATGATGTATGTAAGGTTTCTTTTTAAGTTAATGAAATGCTTGTGGTTCTTTACTATTTCCTATTGATGAAGTGAAATAATATGTTTTACAAGTTTTGATGATTGGATATGTGGGTTTGTGTTCATTATTGGTTTTCATTTTGATCATGGATCTAGGTTATAAATCCATTTCTATATTTTAACTTGGAATTATGTTATTGAATAACCTTTTAGAGCACCCTAGGTCTATGGATTTGATAAGGAAAAGTGTTCTAAAATTTTAGTTGTAGTATATTCTCTAGGGTTATAGGGATCATTTGGTAGTTACCATTATCTTGCATTTGAGTATTTTCTATATATTTTCAAAGGATAATGTCATGAATATTACAAGATACCCTACTATTTGAAAAATCTCTAGCACACCACCCCTTTTCTATTATCATCTAGCTTATCTTTCCTTATCCTACCTTATAGATAATACATCCTTTACATACCATAAATGTTATTTTCCTAGAAAATGCATAAGACTTTCCTGATACAACACGTGTTTACATTTTATGCTTTAAATACCTAGTAATGTAGTTTTCATTGTAAACCATGTTGTTCAAAATTCTTTAAAATGAATATTTTAGTCATTATACCCATATGTATCTAGTAGCTTGTGTGTGAGCTAGTGCATTTATACATTCCATATTAAAACACTTCCTGGGTGGAGTGTGAAATTGTGGTTGTGCCCTGGTCATATTCATGTTTATTTATGCTACTAATCCCTATGGAGGTTGAATATCAGAATCACTCCATGAGCACAAGCTACCCTATAGGTCCTCTCACCTTCATTAAGGTAGAGCCAAAAGTATTAGGGAGCTAACCATACCCTTTGGTGATGCCTCTCAATCATTTTCTCCACCTAGTCCATTCTTGATGCCAAACCCTTCCCTAGCTAGAATAACATACTAGAAAGTTTTCATTTGTGTTTTCCATTTATAATCAAGTGTGCAAGGCCAAGAAAAAGAGGTGTACAACTAGCAATTGACACTCATCTAACATCATTGTTAGGGATAGAAAATACACCCATGACACTTGTGTTATTGAGGAATCTTATGGAGAGTTATTATATTTTTTCAAGTTATCTACCTATCTTTGTGATGTTTTAACTCTATTTGGTCTATCAAAATCACTCATATAGAACCATTGTTGGGGACTAAATTGAAGTTTAAGGCACTTGTGTTTTTGGAGACTCTTGTAAAAATCTAGAGCTACTATTTATATTGCATGTTGGAAGGTGTCTTTCCCATTTTGAACATAATTTTATAAATTTAAGTGACTTTGCTTTCTTTCTCATTAAGATTCAACAAGTTTAATTTCAACATGTATCATGATAGTTTGTCAAATATTATATTCTAAAAGTTTGATTTTAGTGGTGACTCCAATATTATCATTTAGTTTCAAGGAAGATCTACGCCTAGTTTTAATATCTTTGTTAGCCTTTAAATTTGGGTATTTTTTTATTTTCAAAGATAAAAGGATTGATATCATCCTTCAAAGGTGACTCATCTAAAAAACTTGTCCTATCCCTAAGTTTGCATCAAAGATGAAGGCAAAAAGTTTGGAGGCCTGATGAAGAGTATAATGCAATTACATAAGATTACTTAGACTGTTAATATTTTAATAATATTTAACATTATGTTAATATCCCCATTTTTTAGGACTATCATATCTCTCCTAGAAAATATAAAACTTATAGTCTAATTTACTATCCTTCTCCTTCTTAACCATCTAAATCCCCTCCTAGTTGTGAAGCATAAAGTTCACGTCATTCACCCCCTCACATCCATTTTCAATTAGTTATTTAACCTCTTATTAAACCAATCATGAGGCATAAGGACAAAGATGAGAATGAACATCCTATATTCCACATTCCCAAAATCATACCTATCAATTTTGAAGACATGGAAGGTTATCCAAATGAATTTCTGAATGAAGTAAGGAACCACCTTTCAAAGTTCCAACAAAACAATGTAGTGAGTGATGATAAACACTTGAAGGATTTTAAAAATATCATTGGATATTATGAGGTTAATCATGAGGATGTGTGCATTAAGTTGTTTGTGCATACACTAAAAGAAGATGCTCATGAGTGGTTCAACTCTCTTTCTCATGGGTGTATTGATTCATGAGAAGAGATGAAGAATGTGTTCAAAATTCTTTATGGTGATATAATTGATAAAATATTCCTTTAAAATGAATTTTAAAACTAAAATAATAAGCCTAATGAGTTTGTTTATTAATTTAATACACATTTTAACCAAACTATGATGTAGCTACCTAAAAACATTAGGCTTAATGATACAATGTGCTTGATAAAGTATTATGATGCCTTTGATAAGAAGGTTGAATACTACCTAAGGGATAAGGCTCCCATACACATATGTTTGGCATTCAATATGGCTATCTAGATTAAAAATAACATAAATTATTTGGAAATCCCATGAACAAGTGGGCTAATGTAAAGTTGGTCAATCCAAAAAAGACACAGTCCATAAAGACAACTATCCTTGAGGAGACTACTAAAACATTGGCCATTGTTGTCAAAGAAATGTTGTACAAGTTTGTTAGAGATGAGAAAAGGATACCTCATGTGTTTATTATTCAAGAGAGCGATAAAAATCTAAATCAAGCATAAGGAAGGGTTTATTTCCACCATCGAGATAATGATAGAGGGAAGAGGCTTGCACAAGATGAAAAATTAGAAAGAAATTAGAATAGAGGGGATGGGAAAGATGTAGCTAATACATTGAATGCCAAGGTGAATGTGGTATGTTGTGATATTGATTTTTATTAGTGTGATAAGTTCTTCCTTCCATATCCTTCATGTCAACAACTAAATTGATTGATGAAAATGTAGATGAACCTAAGTTTATGTCATTCAATGATGAGATTATGATGTTAAATTATCAAAGTCCATAAAGAAAGATGAATACCTCCATGGAATTGTTGAGTGTTACCACTATTGATTAGTTTTGGAGTGAAGTATAAAAGGTATGCATCCCTACTTGTGAATTTGCTTATGATGTTAATATGGCACAAGCATATAAATTTCCCATTCATGATTTTTATTTTATAATATAAATGATGATTAAGAATTATGATTGGGGAATTACATAAGTTGAGGACATGAAACTAATAATTAGTATAGTAGTTTCCTAAGAGAAAGAATGCTACTTGACAAGCAAGCAACCATATATTTCCCCTCAAGTCACTATCCCTACAAATCCAAGGGTTGGGGATGCAATTAAGGAGGCTAAAAAAACTATTATAGTTCGTAATAATTATAAACCTATGCCCATTTCCAAATTTATTAAGCCTAGAGGTACTTCCAATAAAAATAAAGTACCTTTGTTATCTAGTATTCCTAAGGGTGTGAATTATGTTAAACAAATCTGCATTTGAAGACAACTACTAGGCATGCAAATCCATCCTAGCGTACTCCACTTTAGACCTTAAGTGATTGCATTCTAATTGAATGTGTTGTTACCCTTCCACCAAATACTCCTCTTCCTTAGTATAGTAAATGTGATATGGCCCAAGTGTTGAGCCAACTAAAAATCACCATGCCAATTGTTGAATTATGAAGAATACCTAAACCTAGGAAGAGTTCATTTGAATACTTGGAATTTGGTGAGAAATTAACTAAAAATGAGATTGATTTACCTCAAACACCCCTAAATGAAGATGAAAAATTTGAAGAAGTTGTTGAACCAGATCTAGAAGTGTATTTGGGGACTACCTTGGTATAATTCCAGATGAATGTAGACCCATTTTATACAACTATAATGATTAATGGTCTAATTCTTCATAGCTATATGTTTGATTCCAATGCTTCATACAATGAGATTACATTAGGTGTCCTAAGTTATATCAAGGTGAATATTACATTAGCCTTTAGCAAGTGTTATGCCATGGACTCATGATAAGTTTTAGTTGTTGGACAAGTCAAGGGGTTGGTAGTATAGTTGGTAGTGTATCTTGGTAAGTATTTAAATATGGATGTGGTAATTATAGACTACTAACCTAATTGGGGGATGTTACTATCATGAAAATGGGCTGATATTATGGGTGGAAGTGTACATATGGACTTATATTATGCCACCATTCCATTTAAGTTTAAGATGGTCAAAATTTATAGATAGCCAAAGATGTTACATGTCATTGAAAATCTAAATCATGTTCTAAATGAAGTGTTGTACACATATATTGATTTGGGAAACTTTGTGGGAATTATTGACATTATTTAATAACCTAATGCTCTTGATGTTAAACTTGATAGTGAAGGAGCAGTTTGGAGGATGTGCTTTGATGAGGCTTGCACCAATCATGGAAATGGGGATGGGGTTGTTTTCTATGCCCCTAATGGTAAATGTTTTAAATTTTATTTTCAGTTGTCCTTTGGGTGGAAAAATAATACTACTAATTATGAGGTAATATTTATTGGTTTAAGGATTACCCATGAACATGGAATTAAAAGTCTTATTATAAAAGGTTGTTTTGAGCTAGTGGTTAAGCAAGTCTGTAATGTTTACACAACCAAAAATAGAAGGTTGAAAAATATCAGAATGTTGTTTGAGATTTTATTTAATTCTTTGATGTATTCAAAAAAATTTATCATTATAGGAGTTTCAATGAAGAAGCTAATAAACTTTCAAGGTTAAGTGCTCAATTTGATATTACAAATACAAACCATCATTATCAGTATCTAGTGGAGGTGCTTGTTAGGCCTTTAGTCCCAGATAATATTCATCATTTGTAGGTGTTTGATGATGATTATTAGATCATAAGGTTTCCAAATTATGAAGTTGAGTTCCATGATCAACTCATAGTCTTAGAATCCATGGTTTAGGTTTGTGATGGAAAGGAAACCTTGTTTGGGAAGGACCTTATTCAACCAAACAAAAACATCATTCCTAGAGTATTGGTAAGTTTAGAAGTATATTTTGATGGAGTAGATATAACCAAAACTTGAGACTCATTTATTTCAAAAGATGTGACTGAGTGTAATTTGGGTTCTCATGAGAATATAAGAAAGGTTTGGTTGGGTACTCACCTGAGTGTAGCTAAGAAACAAGTTTATATGTAGTTGTTGAAGAAGTATCAAGACTATTTATCATGGTATTTTTCTAAACTAAGAGTATATAGGGAAGATTTTTTTCAACATGTCATCCCATTATAGCCTAATAGTAAGCCTTTTGGCAAAAACTAAGACCTATTAACCCCATCTTGGCCACCAAGATGTGGTATGAATTAGAGAAGCTAAGGGATAGTGGTATCTTGCAGCCCATTAGGTATTTATCATGGGTTGTAAATTTAGTCCCCATGAAATAAAAATGGTGACATTCATTACTGTGTGGATTTATTAAATTTGAATAAAGCTTATTTAAAATATAATTATCCCCTACTTGATATGGACAAATGGTTGTAAAGTGTTATAGGATCATAGATGTTGTCTATATTAGATAATTTCTTAGGATATAACTAGGTTATGGTGAAGGACTATAAGAGACCCAAGACCACATTTCATGCCTTGGGGAACATATGTATATATAAGGAAGCCTTTTATATTAATGAATGTTGGTGCAATGTTTTAGTAAGCCATGGATGTTGCCTTTGCAAGGATTATTAATAATTTTATAGTTGTGTATCAGGATGATATAATTGTGTACTCCAACACTAGAGAAGAACATGTGGAAGATCTAGAGAAAATGTTGGTCAAATGCAGGGAGTTTAGAATTCCACTCAATCTAAAGAAATATCACTTCAAAGTAAAAAAATTCAAGTTTTTGGGACATATAGTGTCCAAGGATGGTGTCATGATTGACCCTAGGATGGTAGAATCCATTGAGAAAGTGACTATCCCATACTCCAAGAAGGGAATTTAGTCCTTTTTTAGATAAATTAATTTTGTAAGGAGGTTTATGTCCAACTTTATAGAGATCACTCTGCCTATTAATTCTATGCTAAAGAAGGACTAAACCATCAAGTGGGAGGAAAAGTTCATGTAAAAATTCAATGACATCAAAAGATCTTTAAAATTTTCCCCTATTTTGGCCAACCCTGATTACACTAAGACATTTTAGATTTTCTCTTTTACATCATATAATATTATTACTACTATTATATTTCAAAAGAATGAAGAAGATCATGAGTAGCCAATAGCTTTATTTTAAAAAGATATGTAAGGTGTTGAAGTAAATTACACCAACATGGAAAAATTATCCTTCACCCTCTTGAAGGCTGCCAAGATGTTCAATCCTTATATTCTAAGTTCAAAGTGTAGAGAGGATTAAAAAGCAAGTTAGTGAAACATTAGTCCATAAATCATGAAAAATTCATAAAAAACTAACTAAAATATCCTATCTATTCCTAGGGGAATTACAAAAATATAGAAAGAAACAAATGAAAGAAAGTAAACATTATATTACCTTCCCAAATGGATTCACCATACCCATATGGCTCAAAATCATGTTCTCCTTTGATCAAACATCTTTGTATTTGTCAACAAAGGTGGCAAACTCCTCCAATGTCTCAAGAACACTCCATAAAACTTAGGTTCATGATTCCAAATCACTAAAATAGCCTATCAATGAAGCTTGTAACTAATTTTAAGTATCTATTGAAAAGGATTATGGAGATAATTTTTCATAATAACTTTGCATAAATTAAGCTTAAAATTCATGTCCATGGCCTCTCTATTTATAGATTTTTGAGATTTTTTAGGATCAACCATGACCATCCATCTCAAGATTGAGATGTGTGGCCATGGATAATCCTAATATTTGGAATTAAACTCATAAATATCCTTGAGATAAATAAGCATTAAAGAGGCATGGGAGGCATTAACTAGGCACTGGTGACCCATAATCTTGATATTTTATGCACTTATGGCTTGATAGATGCCATCCCATAGATGATGTCATTAGGTGAGGCTAATATTCAAAAAGAATTTCCAATAGTGAGATATTCAAAAATATCTATGGATTTCTTACTTAAGCTCTTAGATTGGATTAATTGGCTTTAGTAAGTTTAATCAATTTTGGTGTAATTTTTTGGAAATTGGTGCATAAATAATCAAACTGATAGAAAAGTCATATTACTAGATTATAATTTGATTGGAGAGGAACTAGACGGTGATGTTAGATAGCCCATAAAATGCATTTCCCTATTTGGAGATTCTTTGACCTAAACTAGTACTTATAAGTGACAAGTTAAAACCATTTAGGGTGTTTTATGGATTTTGACCTAAATATGTATTTGAGTGCAATTCAAGTAAGATTGACAATTTCAACACTAATGGTGTTAGGAATTGGATGTCTACACAAAGATTGTTATTTATGTCTTGCATACCATGGTGAAGGACATTTTGACTCAAATTTAAGTATACAATAAGAGATGCAAGTGGGTCAATAAGTTACAAGATTATGGCATGGATATTTAGACCACCAAGTTAGTATGAGGGATATGTCTAGCAAAGCTCATGGCTGAGACCAATTTGTAAGTCATTGAGGTAAAAATTTTTATTTTAAATGTTAATGATTAATTGAGATAATTTGGCATGTCTCTATGGTATAAAGACATTATCTATTACTTGTAAAATATAAGTTGTTCCCCTAACATGGAAAAGAATAAAATGACTCTAAGCTTGTTTTCCAAAAGTACCTCTTGACTAAAAATAGGCTTACATGGAAGAATCTGGATGAGGTTCTCCTAAGATTCATGGTAGAGGAATAAACTATTGACTTGATTAAAGACTTTCATAATGGATAATGTGGTGGTCATTTTTCACCTAAAGTTATAGCTCAAAATTTTTAGAGATATTTATTTGTGGCCATAACTATTCAAATATGTTGCTCATAAAGTCAAAAAATGTGAAAAATGCTAGGGCTTTGCTAAGAGGATGAAAGCTTTAGGATATCTTTCCTTAAAACTTGTGATGATTGAAGGCCCATTTAGACAATAGGGAATGGATTTAATTGGATAAAGTTTTGATTCATCAAGCATTGGACATAGATGGATACTAGTTGAAACTGAGTACTTCATAAAATGGGTTGAAGTAGTCCCTACAAAGAAGGATACAAACTAGGTGGTTTTGTATTTTTTTCTAAATCAAATTATTTATAGAATTTGTGTGCCTATCAAAGTTATTTCTGATAATTACAAGAGTTTAAAAGTTAAACCTTTAGTGTTATTGTGTAAAAAATTACTAGATTGAATTGACCTATTCTTCCAATTACAACCCTCAGGGAAATGGGCAAGCAAAATCCAGTAACAATAACTTACCAAAAATCATTAGACAAATGTTAGAAGAAAATAAGAATAAGTGGGTTAAACAATTAAACTTTACTTATTGGGTTGATAGGATTACACCCAAGAGAGCTACAAGTAAAATCCATTTTGAGATTATTTATGGAGCTCAAGTAGTTTTACCTATGAATTTGAGTTTCCAACCTATCAGTTCATGCAACAACTACAAGATGATGAGAAAATAAACCACTATGAAAGTAGGATGAATTATATTATTGATCTTCATAAAATTTTAATACAAGCTCATAAAATTCACCTCAAGTTCAAAGAAAAACTTAAGAATATATTTGATAGGAAGGTCATTCCAAGAACCCTCCAAGTACGTGATTTGGTTCTAATTTGGGATAGAAGGCATGAGGAGAAGAGAAATCATGGAAAAATTGATGCCTTATGGATGGGTCTCTATTACATTGATTATCATATTAGGTAACACACTTTTTACTTGAGAAACCATGATGGTGAAATACTGGAGCTAATATTCAATGACAGACATCTAAAACACTTCCTTGATTGAATTTGAAACTATGTACATAATTGTATAGTATATATCTTTATTTTTTTACTGCTTTATTTCCCCTCTACTTTGGGCCTTACTTGTATGCTTTCCTTTTGTGTTTTTTTGTGCATTCATTGTTATGTCCTCCCTATCTATTTTTGTCAGTATACCTTGTTTTGTTGAGTCTTTATGTGTCTCTATTGATATAAAGTGACTAAGTATTGACTCAATGACCCAATGGATTGGCACCTGGTCTTATGATTTTGGTTTTTTACATACTCATAGGGGTGTACATCCCTAGGTGAGAGATAGTGTTAGTTCCCAAAATTACACAGAAGTAATTAAGCCCTTGTTAAACATATATGCCTGATTTGTTTAGACATCTTCCTATTTTGAAGCGTTCATCAGAGGTCAAGTGTCTTGTTAATTTGGTCTTTACTATCCTTTAGTTTTTAAAAATCAAAGTTTAATTCATGTATTAGCACCTTAAGACCCTTGTTTCAATTTCCCTAGATTATTCCCTTTCATTTAAATTTAAATTGGTGAGATTAATTTATATGGGAAAACTTTAAATATGCCATGGATTTAGTTTAAATTGTATACTAAGGGTTAGTTTTGTTTATTAACTTGACCAAACCTTAGTCTAAAATTTGTATTTGGTCCCTTTTATTTCTTTTGGCCTTTGGTACTTTTATCTATTTGGTCTAATTAATGATTGGTCCCTTTACCTATGAACTTAGCTTCAAGTCCTATCTTAAAGCTTTTATCGTATTTATTTGTGTACCAAGACCTTAGGCTAAGATTTTATATTAATTTATTTGTTCCCCAAAATCTCATTATTAACTTAGAACCAATCACAAACCTAATAAATAGTAATCTAATGGTGTGCATGAAATAAGATACATTTGATCAGATGGTGCCTAAAAAGTTGAGAATATTGATCAATGAAATTCATTCACTTGGATGGATATGATCTGACAATGCATGATTAAAGCTAAAATATCAAAAAGGCTCAAGACAAGTGCATAATCAACAAGTGTTGATCTCATGGTGCATGGTTAAAATCTTGAACATGTTCCTATTGATTTATGGTACATGGTAAAGCATATAGATCTTGATTGATGGTGAGAAATAGGTCAAGACTTCAATAAATCCCTAGGATAAGTGAGAAAGTGACAACTATCGCAATCAAAGGAACCCTATTAATGGATCTAATAGTGAGTGGGCATTAGCAAGTCAAATCTCCACCTAAAAGACATGAGAAGGATATGTGTAAAACACTCCATGAGTGACCAAGAAAATTAATGGCTCATAATCAATTGTGCATCCACTAGATTGATGGCATGAACGAGAGTAGACTTTTCAAAGGGTTTGGGTTAAACATGGTAATGACATGTGTCACAACCACAATGAGCTAGATATAAATCAATGGTCCACATTAATCCTAAGTTTATAAGGATCAATGAAGTACATTTGATCCATGCAATTGAGAATAATGGTATGAGAAAATATTTGACAATTTAATGGGTCCATAGATTTAATGAGAGGATTTCATGTTGTGAAATAGCATCTAAGTAATAAAAAAGCACAGAGAACCCATAGAGCTACCAAGTTGTAAGATATTAAAGGCCTAAGTCAAGATCAATAACCCATAATGATGTCAATACCTAAAGACTTCGTAAAGGATTGATGGTGCATATTTGATCTATATTCAAGATTGAACGAGAAGGTGACACATGTTTTAGGGAAACAAATGATCATATTTTAAAAACTAATGAACAATTTGACATGGTAATGCCACATAGGCATACACATCATATTCAACACCCTATGAAAGTTAATTAATAGAGATTTCACCATTGATAGTAGGCTGACTAGGAAAACTAAAAATGAGGCATGGTAGATCCTTAGGAAATATGAATATTTGAAAGCAATTTAAAACTGATTAGATGGTTATGGGTCCCATAGGTAGAAGTGAGGGAAAAGAGTAGGTTTTCTAGATATGTTAAGTGTCAATTCTTAAATGTGACCCTGATCAATGGATGATACATAAAACCCATTGGCCATTATAGAACATATATCTAAAATGTTTACATAATGTATAGAGAATGATGGGTATTTTAATTTATTGGCTTCTTGAGATACATTGGAAGTTTCAAGTTCGTGGATGAAACATGCTTCTTGATAATCAACATTATAGATAGACACCTTTCAAGAAATGGAGTAATGAGAAATCATTTGAAACCTATTTATGTTACTACTATTCTTTTGGCATGCTAATATGAATGGGTTTATGCTCATATAATTGATGATCTGGTGCAGATCTTGGATAAAAATTACATAAGAGAGGAAGTTTTAAAAATGTAAAATTCAATGCTCAATGCATTACAATTCAATATAGATTTATTAACCCTTTATGTGCTCATTTGAAGATTTACCTAAGGGAAATTCTTGGGGAAACTACAAGTATCAATTACAACTTGGAAATTTTCAAATTGCAAATTTGTGAGAGGGGATAGGATTTACCCAAATAGTTCAAAGGTTGAAAATAGTGTATTTACACATTAAAAAGGAGATAATGTGAAGGAAATGCTAAAAATAAAAATATGTGAAAAATGAAAATTTTTCAAGGTGAAAAGGTGAGAAATACAAAATGTGAAAATCCAAGTTGCAACCTAAAGGTTAAAGGGGTCAAGTAAACCTAGGTAATGCATTTTCTCATGTTTTGCTCATCTAAGCTCCTCCAATAGGAGAGATATTACAGGTTTTCAAGATCAAGGTGTACCAATCTAAGGAAGATAATTTAAGTGGCCATGTATATAGAATATTACCAATCCATCATTATGAGATAAGGTTATTCCATGGCATGCATGAAGGGGAGGGAAGTTTTCCAAAAGTTTTCAGTTCTCCAAGCAAGTGATCAAATGGATCCTTAAGCAGTTACACATAAAGATAATGTTTTTTTGGTCTCCATCATAAATATCCTCCTTCTAGCTCATGTGAAAGGAATTTCCAGCCAAGAAATCAAAATATTTGCTTCAAGTATTCATCATTTCATGTAGAGGATGTTTTAAGAATGATTTTCCTTACAATTACATGAAGATTCTAGGAGTGGCAAAGGATTTATTATAGATAGGATCATCTTGGTGTAACTTTGGCAATTGAAGGTTGTAACCCTCACTCTTATATTTGAAACGGGTAAAAATTGTATAAATAGGGGGCTTATCCTCTATTCAAAAGGTGGGTGGTTGTTATTTTTTTTAGTTTTTCTCTCCATGTCTAGGTTTTTCAAAGTTTTAGGATCAATTTTTGTGTGTATATCTTGTCTCTCTTGCTAACATGATTGCATATATACAATGATTAGAAAGCTTTGAGAGAATTTTTATGTCTCCCTTATCAAAATAAAAAACTTACCATGCTTGTCCCCTTGGCAACATTTTGAAAAATTGTTGTATGTAAGGTTTCTTTTCAAGTTAATGAAAATGCTTGTGGTTGTTTGTTATTTCCTATTGATGAAGTGTAGTAATATGTTTTACAATTTATTATTATTATTATTATTATTATTATTATTATTATTATTATTATTATTATTATTATTATTATTATTATTAGTATTATTATTATTATTATTATTATTATTATTATTATTATTATTATTATTATTATTATATATTTGGGTTTGTGTTCATTAATAATTATAATTTTGAGCATGGATCTAGGTTATAAATCCCTTTATATAGTTTAACATGGAAGTATTGTCTTGAATGACATTTTAGGGCACCCTAGGCTTATAGATTTGATAAAGAAAAGTGTCATAAAATTTTAGTTATAGTATATACTCTAGGGTTTCATGGATATTTTGGTAGTTCCCATTAGCTTGAATTTGAGTATTTTATACATATTTACAAAGGATAATGTCATGAATATTTTAATATACCCTATTGTTTGAAAAACATCCAGCACACCAACCCTTTTATATTATCATCTAACTTGTCTTACCTTATCTTGCCTTGAAGATAATACACCCTTTTCATACCATAAGTGTTATTTTCCTTGAAAATAAATATGACCTTTATTATACAAAATGTGTTTTTATTTTATGCTTTAAATACCTAGTACTATATTTTTCTATGTAGCCCATGTTGTTGATAATTCTTTAGAATGTAGATTGCAGTCATTATACCCATCTTTCTTTAGTATCTTGTGTGTGACCTAGTGCATTTATGTATTCCATATGACAACCCTTCTAGGGTGGAGTTTGAAATTTTGGTTGTCACATGGTCATATTTATGTCTAATTATTATAGTAATCCCCATGGAGTTTGAATAATAGAATCACTCCATGTGAGAAAGCTACCCCATAGGTCCTCTCACCTTGGTTTAGGTAGAGATAGAAGTAGTAGGGAGCTGACCATACCCTTTCCCAGTGCCTCTCAATAATTTTCTCCACCTGATACATTCTTGATGTGAAACCCTTCACCATATATAATGACATACTATTGGTTTTCCATCTTTGTTTTCCATTTCTACTCAAGTGTGCAAGGCCAAGGGAAATAGGTGTACAATTAGAAATAAATAGATTGAAGACATATCTCATGCCCCAACTATATGTAAGAAGAAATGGTGTACTTTATGGAAGTGATATCAGGATTGAATTAGTAGTAGTACCATTTATATATTCATCATTAATAGATGTTGATGCATTATCCTTAGCATGTTCATTGATTTCATCTTTTATGACATACACATGCATTTAGTAATTATCGATTTGTATTTAGATGATGAATTGATGCTTCATTATCTTCCATTTAAAAATATTATTTTATTAAATTTTCAATTTTAATAAAAATGAATTTTATAATAATAATTAAAAAATTATATTTAAATAATTATTGTAATTTGAAACCCTAGAAGGTTGAAAATCTTAGGGCAAAGTAGGATTTACATAAGAAGACTCAGAAGTCACATTTAGAGATTATTTTATTTTTTTGTAAATAAGGGTAGGGATAATATCATAATAAAATAAGGAATAAACTATTCTACAATTAATCCAATTAAATAATATATAATCATAATATTCAATTAGAATATTAAATTATGGAAATATGTTAAATATAGAAAGTGCAATGCCAAACTATAATTTGATTTTTTAAACATGAATAAAATAAAAGACATAGATTTTTCACTAATTTATAATTAGATATATAAAATAAATGTCTAAAAATAGTCAAGATGATGCTCAAGTATGATTTTCCATATTTATGAAATCAACACTTTGATAACCTAGACAGTGTTGTCTGAATCAAACACTAACATCAATGCTTATATCTTAGTTTCAACACTTACATCCATTTTTAAGTACATAAAATTTATGAAAATTACACTTGTAAATATTAGGTATTATTATCACCTTGTATATTCTCTTGTTAGATCATGTGCACAGGTTCTAAATATCAACATGTATCCTAAATCCCTGGGTCCTCCAATTAGTGCCTGTGATCCTAAAAAATAATTTTTGGTGGGCTCCAATGAATTTGATTTTAAACTAAAATAACCATTTTTTAATGAGGTATACCTACATATAAATATACTCTTAAGATTTCCCCAAAAAATGTAGTTCTCCACTTATGTGTGCTTGTGTTCAATAAATATTTTAATATTCTATATATGAGATGATATTTGAATTATTAATACATGCAATAATCATTTTAATATGACTAATGTAAAAATAGAGTATAATAATATAATATAACTTAGTTGTGTGAATGATTTAGTGATCTTGATAGGTGTTTTCTTAGTTGTTACTAAATGTCTAAATGATTGGGCTTTGTTTGATATTTATACTACACATTTTGAAATTTTATCATTGGGAGGGTTAATTAATAAAAATATTCCAACACATACATATCAAAGTATTTAAAATTTTTAGTTTTTGTAAGGAATAAACACTAGCATTAGTCCTAAGACACTAACATCAATAGTAGTGTCTTAGTCTATATGGTAGTGTCCTAAAGGATAGAGAAATGTTGAAGATACGTAATTGATAGTGTAAGTTTTTTTTATCAAGTTTTAAACATAATATGGTCTATATGGGATATATGTAATAAAAATATTATGTTTATACTATACAATAAGCATTTAGGCATAATTATATGGTGAACATGATCCTTACAAAAGTGGAAATGTCATAAAATTAAGGATTGTGCCATGAGTGATATTTTTCAAATATAAAAGACTATTTAATCATATTAAATATAGATGTATGATCTACAAAAAGTATCCACAATAAAACACCAATCCAATTTCTAAGACATTATCTCAATATGGACCCCAAGCCAAAATAATCAAATCATCCATGATCCAGTCTCAATTTGACCTCAGAACCATAAAAAACCAATCTTAATCTAGCCCTTGAAATGTAATAATCTAATAATAATCAATTCCATAATCCAAAAAATATATAATTATGTCATACCATCACCAATCAAAGTAATGTATATACTGAATAATAAAGTGCATCCATGTCTAAAAAATATAAATTGAAGATATACCAATATCAATTTTCATAAGATGATCAAAATCCATGCCCAAATTGAGCTCAAACCATCCATTCGAAACATATCAATCATAATACAACCTCTAAATCACAAAAAAAATTTATACACTTACCTCTGAGTCAAAAACCCATCACTAACTAAAACATCCTAACATTTATTAGCATATCCCATAATATCCCCTTTCACATTGAATCCTCCATCACCCATCACAACACACATCAAGTGCAGACGATACTTTTAGAAATAAAAAAATATTCCTTTTATATGGGTAGGCCCCCATGAAATAATAAATATAAAAAACATCATATCATTTTGTCACCACATATTTTATCAAATGTGTAATTCTTACATATATAAAATTTAAAATCTATAAATAATACTTGTTATATGATAAATACTTGGCCTCTTATTTACAATACATGAACTATTTTAATATAAAATGTAATATTTAAAATCATGAACTAAAAAGGCAAATGACTTATCCTTAATGAACAAGGAATAATAAATCCCATCTCCATACTTATAAATAAATTATCTCATGGTATTGGATACAAAACACTTCCTAACTTATGCAAATATGTCAATGATAATTCCATGATTTATGAGAAAGCTTCATGTAATATTGAGACAGGTTCCACTTGTAGATTCTATGAGGATATTAATACCACTAATACTTACAATAACACTTCTATCACCACCATCCACCTTAACATTCAATATCCTAAACCCATCAATTAGGAGAAAATAACACTAAGCACTTGACCTATTTCAAACTAAGGAAGCTATTACATAACTCATGAAAAATTAAGACAACATCCTACCAAAGGAACAAAAATAGGGATTTGAAAAAAATGTTGGCATATCAAATTATTTTGAGGTTAAAGAAGATCAACTCAATGAAAATCAGTTTAAAAATATATAAATTAAAAATCAAAACTCAAAGTCCCTAGTGGAAATCTTCTTGAGGCACTAGCATACCAAGAACATTAAAGTCAAGAAAACTAAGTAGATTTTATAGGTGAAGTCCTTTATAATGCATCAATGGATGAAGAAATAAACTTTCCCTTATGATAAAATGTTTTTATGGTGTTCATATATCTCTTGTAAAAAACAACACCAAAGTTGAATAAAATATTAAGATCATCTAACTTGTGGTTATTATCAACCTTACAGAATGTGAGATTGTTTGTCCCAATTACCCTTACATGTCCACTTACCTCTATAATCTTATCTTCCTTATGAATCCTTCACATATTTAATACCAAAAATCCTTTATCGAAATTACCTCATAGTTCAACCTCACTAGTAGCACCCTCTATCCTATGGATTATGATGGAACCGAATACACAATCAAATAAGTTCACAATGATATCAGTAGAACATATTTCATTAAAATGTTCCTTGAAATAAATATAATTATAATAAATCCTAGATAAAGATAAAAAATTGTCAGCATCATGCATATAAAATTCCTCCAATGTTGAAACACCAATAAAATTTAAAAAACTATATAAAAAATAAATAATTTCTATGGCACCTTGGGAAAGTACCGTGTTAAAAACTAGTTCCTATGTCATATGTAAAATTCATTGTCTAAAGGAAACCTATATTGGGGGGAAATGCAACCCCCATCATCTATCCATTAATAATCATAAAACATCCCTAAAATTATATCATCATTCAAATCCTTCTCCCCAACTTTGACCATGATAAGGATATGGAGGAAATCTGAGTACCTAGTTTGGAAACGTCTTGGTATGCCCTCTTCAAAGAAATATAATAAATAAGAAAATCCCATGGTTCTCACCTGATTTAGTCCTTTAATAATTCATCCTTCATCCCTCACAAATTTCATCATACATAATTTTACCATTTCATCCACTACCACCTCCATCCCTAGTGTTATAAATAGTTTTCCTCTTTATTTGTAGCCCTTTTCTTGGTCAAAAATCTAAAATATAAATCCAAAAATATAAAATTCAAAATCAAAAAATACAAATCTAAAAATAAATAATATAAAATATAAAAATATAAAATACAAATCCAACTATACGTAATCCAAAATTACAAAATCTAAATCTAATAATTTTAAAATTTTAAATCCAAATCCAATAATCTTAAAATCTAAAAATCTTAAATCCTAAGAATGTTAAAGAAATAAAAAGACCTATTTTTCTTGAAACAACTAGAAAAATCAAAACAATAACTAAGTCCAAAACCCATAAAAAATAATTTAACTTTCCCTTAGTCTAGTTAAAATCCCTGTTTAGTTTTAAACAAATCATTTTAGCGTCATCGGGATATATCACTCCCACATCAAAGCCTATAGATTTTTTAGGATAAATTGTTCATAATCGAACCCCTTTACATATATCATTGATTGGGGAAAATAAAATCTTATAACTTTATCAGGACACATTTTTCCAAATCCTATAAATATAATCAGTTTCCAAATCTTAATTATTTTTAACATGATAAAGGTTGAAACATAACTTATTTTTTTAATTTTCTCGTTATTTATTTTTTTGTTCATTATTTTTATGTTTTCTTATTTATTTTTTTATGCTTTAGCCCTACTAAATTTAGAAACAATGTCATCATGGTTTTCCATATCATGTTGCATCATGTCATGTGCTATATAAAAAATAAGGTTTCTCAAAACATTCAAATCTCTATGTAATATTCGAAACAATTCATCTATTATTACGTCACTAATAAATCATTCAATACAAATAATAATTCCAAATAATAAATCTATTAACAATCATTTATCATCTCAAATTCCAACTGACTATCCATACTTATCATCCATTCTCACCAACTAAGTTTGCATCATAAATAACACAACAAGAATGTTAATCCATACATCACATAATCACATACATATAATACAACATATAAAATAAATGATATCCATAAACATGAGCATTCATCATCACATCATCAATGCATGTATTTGATTAAGTCCTTTATTTATGATTACACATCAATCACCGATCAATCAAATAAAATCTCGTATATTTCTGAAGATTATTTTTCCCAAATCTACCTCCTTGTATATATCATTGCCTGAGGAAAATCATAACTCACAAATTTCTTGGGATACATTTTTACCAAATATGAATCCTCATATACATCATTTATTTATTAAAATAAAATATTTTAACTTTCATATGATATATCATTCAATAAAAATCATCCTCACATATATCATTATTTAGGGTAAATCAAAGCTCATAGATTTATTCAAGTACATCATTACCAAATCCACTTATTCACATATATAATTGATTAAGGGATATCAAAGCTCATATTTTTTTTGTCAAAATACTTTATTCATAATATAACCCCCTCTCATTTATCATTTCTTTTGGAAGATTAACACCACTCAAAACAAGCTTTATCTCAAGTGAGTTAATCTCATTCTTACATCTCATCCATCAATAACATACATTCAAATATTAATATCCATCACATCCTAATATATCCAAACCCATATTTATCCATCACCCACCCCTCTATTTTAACTCATGATCCTTTCATATAATCTCTTATTTTCATTTCAATATCCCATTTGTGGATTTCATCCCCACTAACCCTCTCAATGGGGCACCAAATATATCCAAATAATCACTCAAATTTATTTACCACATATTCCTCCTTCTACTTTATTTGAAAATAAATCACTTATCCTAGTCTAAATTCCCTATCCAAGAGGTGGAAATGTACATTCCATAATTATACCACCCTATCTTCATTAAAAATATTCACCATTCAATTCATCATTCATCTTACCAAATTTAACTCTAATATTGAAATACCCTTATATCAACTCTTGGAATGATTAAATCATACCCCTGACCTTATGATAATCCTACTAACATCACTACCCCATATTCAATTATATAATAAATAATTAGATAATCCACTCCTAATTACACTCATGCACACATAATTTTAAATAATAAATAAACAAAACATATTAAATTATCTGTATCTCATGTAAAATCTCACTTCCTTAATTCTCTTACCAAATTTTTGAAGTCATAAAACCACCTACTAAATTCTCTCAACAAATTTGTTGAGTCATCCAACCAATTCCTTGAAACATTCAAATATCTCAGTGAGTAATTCAACCACCTCTATCAATTAATGAAATATATCACTCCTACGAACATTTATTTGATAAATTCACTGAATTAGGATCACATCTTGGCCATCCAAAATCAAAATATCAAATAAATCTTGATTTATCCTAGTAATTCATTTTATAATTTAAAAAATTGTAAATAGAGTCATAAAACCACCTTATAAATTCGCTTAACCAATTCATTTAGTCATCTAACTAATTCCTTTAAACATTCAAATAACTCATTGAATCATTTAATCACCTTCATAAATTCATGGAATCTTTCAACTTTCCTACAAACATTTATTCAATCAATTAATTGAATGAAGATCACATCTTGGCCATACAAAATAAAAATATCAAATAAATTTGATTTATCCTAGCCATTCATTTTATCATTTGAAAAATTGTAAATAGACCCATCCTCTTCCCTTTGAAAAAAATTTAAAATAACATATATCATCATATCATGATAGCACAAATTACCATGAAATATTGTCATCAATAAATCAAATAATATAAGGTATACCTTTATGTAATTATTATGTATGTGTATTGTGAGTGACCAAAAATAAAACAATCTTGAGCATGTACATGTCAAAAAAGTTATATTAATAAGCCAAGTAAGTAAAGGCAAGTTGTGTATCTTGTTTTCTATATTTTAGCTTAATCTAAGGTCTATAATAGATTTAAAGTATATGCGAGTTTATATTATTAATTCGTTGTTTAAGATCTGGATTATGTTATTCATAATATGACACCTTATTTTTGACTATTGTGTGTGTAAATTATCCTTAGTTGATGTGACATAATTGATGCCCATTTTTAACATATTTTTATCCCCTTGCATGTGGCCCTAATAATTTTTTTGTGTGACATTTTATGTCCCATCTATGTGGCCCTTGGCCTTATGTGTGATGCTAACACTTGCAATTTTTAATATTCATAGCATTGAGTGTTACCGTGATATATATTATGCATTGTTACTTCACTATATTTATTAGTTACACTTGTACTATGTTATTTATTGATATTATCTATACATGACACTTGTATTCACTACATTCCATAATTACATACATTCCTTGATTAGAATATACCTTACTATGTGTAGATACTCAAATCTGAGTTTATATATCAAACATTATTGTAAACTTGTAATATATTAGTCATGGATCTAGCCTTAAATTAATATCCTACCTTGTATTCAAAAGACTCGTGCTCACCATTTCAGTGTGCCCTAAGTGATTATTTATAATATGAACCAAATATTATGATTACCTAGATCACCTACAACCTAAAATATGCATAAGACTTTATATATATCCCTCACTATCAATTATATAACTTCAACAACTTTTTATCTTCTTGGACACTTACGTTAAGACTTGGACACTAGCATTGATGCTAGTGTTCTTGTTCCAATGTAGGTGTTTATACCTTAAAAAAACTAAAATATTTAAATATGTATGGGTCAACCTAATTTAACCCTTATGTGATAAATATTTTAAAAGGTTTGATATAAATATAATTTAAGTCCCACTAAATATTCATATATAAATCACCTCTGAAGCTTACACTACAACACTGAAAATTAATTTCATAACTAAGCTATTATGCCATATTCTTACCAATTTATAAATAAGTCATTGGATAAATATTATTATAGGTATAAATCATGAAAATAATATCACATGAGTAATGTTTACCAAGTTAAAAGTTAGATCACTACATGTACTTACATATAACATATTACACAATTGTTCACACACAAACCCACACAAGGTGGAGAGCTACATTTGTGTGAGGACTTATTAGGATTATATGGATATGTAGGAAGTGTTAATTAAAATAGGGGTATTTGAGGTTATCCCAACTTCACTCAAACCCATTAACCACTATTTTTTCAACATGACATGCATTAATTGAAGAATCTAAGGTTTTGATCAATAAATTGATATTAAGAACCTATGGATAGGACAAAAATAGAGAATATGAAAGGTGATATTCAAACATAACAATAACAAGTTTAATTTACAATAAATATTAAATATTACTTACTAGACACTAGTGTAAATATCATGACATGAGCATCATTGAGCATTTCCATAGGGTGACACAAGTGTTTAGGATGACAGAATGAAAATATCTAGAATCTGATGATGGGACCCAAATCTTTAGAAAGTCCACTTATACAATTTTACTAATAAGATATTCTTGTGCATCATTTTATAATCTAAATCAAATTTCTCCTTCACATTATTATTATTAGAACATTGAATGTTGTACTTTCTATATTTAACACATGTTTACATATAATATATATCATCAGAATTAGTATAATCATAATTCATTTACTTTTGAAAATTTTTAGAGTAGCTTAATACATAGTTTTTTAGGATACTCTTTCATTTTAATCCTTATTTATAAAAGTTGTTAAACATTTTATGAATTTGACCCTTGAGTCTTCTCATGAAAATCTTCACTTGCCCTAAGGCTTTTTTCTTTTTAAGGTTTTTGATTGTTATATTTATTTAGATATAGTATATCATTTTTATGAAAACTATGTGTGGTACTTAAATATGTTGGATTCCTATTAAACATTTTTTATCTCCCCTTTGATCACATAGAATGTCATAATCTAATACCATGTCTATTTCTGCTAATAATGAGAGTGATAGTAATGATAATGAGTAAAATAATGAAAAAAATACTATAGAGGATTAACCCAATAATGATGATACTAAAAAACATGAAAATAATGAATATGAACAAGTAGATCAAGATCAAATTAAATATATTACATTATTATGAGAGCATATTCTTGGAAATCCTAAAGATCTTCAAAATATCCTTAATACAATACTTGAAGATGAAAAATCTAAAAGTGTTAGTGAATAACCATTACTATATATTGATGAAATTATTGGGGATATAATATATTTATATCACACATCAATCCCAATATCCCTCCCCTTAATCACACCATTATTTCTACATTTAGAGGGGGCATGGGCTATGGTTTTAAATCATTATTTCCTAAAGTTCAAAAAACTATTGCTACATCCTCCATGGGAAAAATTAATAATTTAACTCAATTACCATTTTCCATGCCTAAATAAAAATAAGTGTTATTTTCATCCCCATTGGTGACTCCTTAAATCTCAAATATAAATCTAAATGGGTCTACTGTGTAGACTCTACTTCAAGTTATTTAATATTTTGAAGTAAGGTTACCAAAATTGAGCAAAATGATTTTAAATAAACTCATGTTATTGATTAAAAATATGTATTACATAATCCTATTACATCTGATATATCTTTATACCCCTTTTAAACCATTCATTTTTCACCCAAGTTCACACTTTATAATGGAAAGGGTGATCCTAAGCAACACCTTCACCATTTATATGTAGTATTCATGTAATGTGCTTCCAATGAAAAAGTTTTGACCAAATTATTTCCAAGAATTCTAAAGAACTATTATTTGAGATGTTTATATGATATACCAATAAAATCATTAAGATAAATCATGCCTCTAAGAGATAAATTTCTATCACATTTCTCAATCAACATTACTAGAAAATTTGAGTATGAATAAATTTCCAAGATAAAAAAAGGAAACAATGATCCTAATAATGAATATTTCTTGATGAATAATACAATTATGGATATAAATAACAATCTAATGGAAAATAAAGAGATTCAAGATATTTTTAATAAAAAAATATTTCTCCTTTACATGAGTCTATTATTTTTTTTAAGTTAAAACATTTTGATGAATTATTACATATTATTCAAGATAGAAATATGTAACTTATTTAATTATAAAATCCTAAGTATGTAGGAAACACATGACTACATCCACTACCATGTTTAATATTAAACTAAGCTATAAGGTAAAACCTAATGTGTCTAGAAAGGATGCAACTAAAATAGTTTATATAGTGTCACAACAACCTATCAGCTCATCTTGTCTAATGAACCTGATATAAATTTACATGATTACCTATGTATTTGGCTTCACTACATCTAAATATAGTGGAGTGTCATCTCATATATCTCTCTCATTTTATGGTGGTTGATACAACTCTACCTATATAAAAATGATATGATGAAAATGCTTATTTTGAATACCACTAATGTGCTAGTAGTTATACAAAAAAATATTTTAACTTAAAGAACAAGATACATAAAATTATTGAAAGTGACCAACTCACATTTGATCATTATCCAAAGGATTCATGATCAAAACATAATGATCATAAAAATCAAAATATTTTCAACAATCTAGTACAAGATCATTCTAAGGAAACACTAGAAGTGAAAATTTAATATCATGCACATCCTCCTCCACCACATTATGTGCACCAATTAGATAGGATTATTGGTAAACTTACACTAGATATGTTGCCTATGGTTTAGAGGCCTTCAATTTAATTTTATGAAAATGACATTATCGATGATGACTTAGATCTTCATTCCTTAGATAATTATTTTAGTGATAATGTATGTATCATGCCATTACTCACACATTTTGGATACATAAACGATGATTTACTCCCTTGAATTAATAAATTAAACTAAGTATCTGTGAAGACACTTTTTTTTAGATTTATTTACCTCGACATGTTTGCCCAACACATGTGACCAAAAAAATTAAGTTATACCACATATGAGAGTATTGTATATGTTATTGGAATGGAATTGGATTAATTCAATTCATGTGGTACCCTACATAGTGCATGGTTGTCTTAAATATATCCATTCCAACAAGGTGATTATAGTTTTAAGGATTCAATATGAATATCCATTAAAATAAACAATTTTTGTCAATGATAGCTAATTATAACAAATAATAAGGTTAATAATGAGTGGAAGGGTAAGAAAAATGCAATCCCATATTTTATGTGATGAATACTTGAGAGGAAATTACATCATATACATACATATATATATATATATATATATATATATATATGTATATATATATATATGTATATATATATATATATGTATATATATATGTATGTATATATATATATATGTATATATATATGTATGTATATATATATATATATATATATGTATATATATATATGTATATGTGTATATATATATATATATATATATATATATATATATATATATATATGTATGTATATATATGTATATGTATATATATATATATGTATGTATATGTATATATATATATATATATATGTATGTATATATTTATGTATGTATATATTTATGTATGTATATATATATATATATATATGTATGTATGTATATATACATATATATATGTATATATACATACATACATATATATATATATATATATACATACATACATACATACACACACACACACACACACACACACACACACACACACACACACACACACACACACACACACACACACACACACACACACACACACACACACACACACACACACACACACACACACATATATATATATATAATTAGTTATGCAAGGTCCTCATTTACACCTCCATGACCTAGCCAGTTATTAACAATAGAGCACTATGTTTCAGAGAGGGTTAAAATACCCAAAATCATACCAAGTAAATCATAGAGCACTAAAAAATGGTTTACATGAACCACTAAAAATTCTAATACTTCTTCATGACCATAAAGTCCTATGAAGCATACATAAATTATAACATATCCTCTAGATCAAGATTTCACACACATACATGATCCTTTGAAAAGATGTGGATGCAGCACCCACAGTTTGAAAGCAAAATAAAAGAGTGGTGGAATATACCTATTGAGGGAACAACTCTCTTTAGAGTGGCTTCCAAGCTCAAATATGTTAAAAAGGAAGTTAAGAAATGGAATAAGGATTGTTTTGGAAATATATTTGAGAAAAAGAAGACTATTAAGGAAGAAATTAGTAGAATTCAAGAAAAAATTTAGCAAAACGGTTATACTTCTGACTTCCGTAGAGAAGAAAGTGAACAATTGGTTCAATACCAAGATATTATAACAAAGGAAGAAACCTATTGGAGACAAAGATCTAGGGTGCAATGGTTGAAAGAAGGAGACAAAAATACAAAGTTTTTCCATCTTTCCACTCTGAAACATAGAGCTAAAACTCATATTCAACACTTGAAAAAAGGAGATCAGAAGATAATAGAGGAAAAGGAAATAAAGGAGGAAATGCTTTCATTTTTCTCCTCCCTGATGAAGGCTGATAGAAACATCAAATTGAAAAGTCAGGCTGATATCCTATGCGTGGTTCCTCCTTTGGTCTCGAAGGAGCTGAATAACATGTTATGTTCCATACCTAAGGAGGAGGAAATCTTCAAAGCAATTAGATCTTTAGGAGGAGATAAAGCACCTAGACCAGATGGTTTTCCCATGTTCTTTTTTCAAAAGCTTTAGAAACTTATTGGCAAAGATGTCAGTAATGCGGTGAAGGAATTATTTGGAGCCAAATAGATGTTGAAGGAAGTTAATGCCACTTTTTTGTGTCTGATTCTGAAAAAGGCTGGAGCTGACAGTCCTGATCAGTTTAGACCAATTAGCCTGTGCAACTCCTTCTATAAGATAATATCCAAAGTTCTAACAACCAGATTAATTTAAGTGATCCCGTCGATAATAGCTGATCAGCAAAATGGATTCATCCCAAGCATACAAATCCTCAATTCTGTAATAACGGTGCATGAGAATATTCACTCATTATTTAGCTCAAACAATGAAGGGTTCATAATGAAAATGGATATTACTAAAGCATATGACAAGGTGGATTGGTTATTCCTTTCTAAAAGCCTTACTACCTTTGGCTTTGAACAAAGAGTGGTTGACATGATCAAGCAGTTGATATCTACTACTTCTATTGCTGTGTTGGTAAATGGGAGTTCATCTCATTTTTTCAATCCGTCAAGGGGATTAAGATAGGGGGATCCTATTTCCCCTATTCTATTTATAATTATGGCTGATAGTATGGGGTGATACTTAGGGGACTTAGTAAAGGTTTATTTAAGGGCCTAAAACCCTCTTCACATCCTTTAATATGTTCCCATGGTCAATTTGTTGATGACACTATCTTCATGGGGCAATCTAAAGTCACAAAAGCCAAAACTTTAAAGGAAGCTATAAATTTATATTCTTCTACCTCTGGACAACTGATAAACTGGAACAAAAGTGTAGTATTCTTTACTAATACCCCAAGTCACAGACAAAACAAAATAGCAAAAATCCTTGAATGTTCCATAGGATCTTTTCCTTCCTCTTACCTTGGTCTCCCTTTTGGGATGAAAGTTCTTGAAGCTTTCTGGGAAGGACTTATTAACAAATTTAGTAAGAAATTAGCAGGATGGAAAGGTAGTTTTCTAAGCCAAGCTGGAAAGCTCACCCTCCTCAAAGCAAGTCTTCAAAGCATACCCACGTACGCTTTGAGTCTTTTCAAAATCCCCACTAAATTTGCTGAAGCTATTGAAAAAATTCAGAGAAACTTTCTTTGGTCAGGTACTAAGGATAAAAGAAGAATGCCTTTAATAGCATGGGATAACATTTGTAAACCTATCAGGGAAGGTGGACTAGGAATAAGGAAAATTCGAAGTATGAACACAGCTCTCTTAGCTAAGCAGGGTTGGAGGGTTTATCAGGAAAATAAAGAATGGAGCAAAATATGGAAGCACAAATAATTATTTAAGGCAAAGTCACTCCCTGAATTCTTTTCTAATCTAGACATTTCCCATCCTTCTGCCATATGGGGGGCAGTCCAGGGGACTAAACATGTTTTAGAAGAAGGAAGTTCCTTGAAAGTTGGCAATGGCAAAAAGGTGAAATTTTTGGAAGATATTTGGTTAAAAGGAAAACCTTTGCAAGATGAAATCCAAGATAAAGATGTTATAGACCGTTGCAATCAAAGAGTGGGAATAATGGTTAACTAATACTGGTAGAACAACTCCTAGGTGAACCTCACTGACTAGGATCAAGATTTCAAGGATATTCAACTATCCCTAAATGCTATATCTCTATACCCTAATCTTGAAGATAAGATTGTTTGGCACAATGAGCCAAGTGGATAGTTTAAAGTTTCTTCCATTTTCACTTCAAAGGGAAATGGCAACAAACCGCTCTGGATGAAGGCCTGGATCAAGGGGCTCATCCCTAAAATCAAAATCTTTTTTGAACCCTCCTCCAAAATAAAATCTTAACTTTGGAAAATTTATAGAAAAGAGGAATATATATTGTGAATAGGTGTATTCTTTGTAAGAAGGGCCTTGAAGATAGAGATCACTTGTTTGTAAACTATTCTTTTACAGAGCTAGTAATGGAAAGAGATCCTCAATCTGTGGGGCATCGCATGGATCCATCATAAAAATGTGGAATTATCTCTTAAAAGCTGGTACTGCCCCTCCAAGAATTTTGAAGTAATTTTTTTATGGAAACTTACTCTTCCCCATATTTGGTGGGGAATATGGAAGGAAAGAAATAACCAAATTTTTAGAAATAAAGAACTCCCTGGATGGGTGGTAGGACAGAACATCATTAGAGCTATTAAGGAGAATTTTTTATCACAAAAGAATCCAAGCTCAACTCTCTAAGTGGATAATCCCTTAAGTACGGAAAATTATAAAGGTAAACCTGATAATCCCAGATTAGGAGTTACATGGAATGTTCCCCTTAAGGGTGGATTAAAGGAAACTTTGATGGAGCTGCTAAAGGGAATCCAGGGAAAGCAGGTTGTGGTGGAGTCTTGAGAAACCATATGGGAAAGTTTATTGATGCTATTGCAATCCCCATCGATAAATCAAATTGTCACATTGCCAAAGCTACTGCTGCCCTTCAAACCATCAAAATAGTAGTGGATTCGAGATATCCCAAATTGTGGCTAGAAGGAGACTCGTTGAACATCATAAATATTCTTAACAATAAAAATACTGTGTCTTAGACCATAGAGGCTATGGTAATGGAGATGAAAACCTTAATAATTTTTTTTGATAAAGTTACTATAACCCACACCTATCGTGAAGCTAATGGAGTTGTAGATTGGTTAGCAAACTGTGCAGTTCGGATAGGACAAAAAGTGAGGTGGCAGGAAACATTAGAAAAGAATGTGGAACTAAGGGCGCTCATTCTTCATGATGAAACTCATGCAAAGGAGGGAAAGATTATATTGTAATAGAAATATAATGAGTAGGAGGAGTGGCTTTGCAGGGAAAGGTCTACAATCATTAAAGAGGAAGGCTCTTGAGAGTGAGAAGTAGATCCTGAACGTGCCCAAACAAAGCCGACTTTCAAATGAAATTGGCAGTAGGTGGGATCATTGTAAAGTTCATAGTGACTAGGTTTCAAAGGAGATGAGTATGGCTTGTGAAAGGAAGGGAGAACCAAGGAAGCAAGAACCCAAAAAATGTGACGAATGGAGAGAGAAACAAGATGTCTAGAGAATTCTGCATAAAGGAAAAGTCGTGAACTATATGGAAAGGCTACATGGGTCAAAACCTCATATCACTATGGCTTTTATCAAAAATTGGATTGATGAAAGGGTCACTTTGCATGGTATCACAGTGAACGTAACTGAGGATTTTATAGCAGAGGTTACAAGGCTACCTACAGATGGACTTAAATTCTCCAAGCAGATAAGCATTTCGAACGAGGCCTTTTGTAAGTTCCCCAAGATGGATGTGGAAGAGTAGATGTTGGTCAAGAATGGGGATTTCTATGAATTGGAATAGATTAAGGGGATATGGAGGGATGTCTTATACTGTATAAGGAAGTATTTCATCCTAGATGGAAGAAGCAAGAGAGTGCATAAATTCCACTTTTTTTTCCTTAATCATTTTAGACACAAGGTAAGATTGTCTTTTCCCTTTTACCTGTGCTTCTCTTTGGTCCAAAGTTTATTTTCTCACAGGAAGAAGGAAACGCATCCTATCCTGCATGAAGGCCTAATTTTGTTAATCAAAGGCTACTGCAAGAATAAAGCTATGGTTAAGAACCCTAACCAGGGGAAAAATAAGGAGTCTGGGAGTAGAAAGAGTGAAATTGTAAAAGGGAAAGACAAAATCAAGTTCCCCAGTGCCAAAAATTAGAATGTAGAAGAAGATACAGAGCGGGAGAGAATTGATAAACCTAGGGAGGAAAATTTAGAGGAAGAAGAAGGTACTAAAAGTTGGAATACAAATTCAAAAGAGGACAAAGAATGTCAAGAAAAGAATGAGAAAGAAGGAGTCAACAAAGAGGAGGAATCTAAAAATAGTAAAGAAGAAACTGAGGAAAATCAAAAAGTGTCAAAGGAAGATATTGTCCAGGATGGCCCTGTTGAGGACCCTGTTTCAAGAAACGAAAGGGAAAATACAGTTCAAGATGACAATCAAGAAATGGACATGGAAATTCAAACTGGAACAAAAGAACAGTATCAAAGGGGCTGAGAGGATCACTTTGAAGAAGGCAAGAATAGTCCCAATAAGAATTCTGAGGAATGGAGAGAGAAAAGATAGAATGATGGAAAGCACACACCTATGAGTTGGGTTAATTGTAAATCAGAGGCTTCTCTTCAACTTGATTCTTGGATGTGTAAGGAGATTAAGGATCTCAAAAGGAAAGTGGAAATTATGGAAGATAACCAGAAAGCTGCATGGAACAAAATTAACATGGAAAAACATATAAGAGATATCCCAGTCAAGCTCAAAGATTATGAGAATAACCTTTGGGAACTCATTAGGGAGAATAGAATGAAAATGGAGGAAGTAACATCCAACATTTGTGCTGCAGCTGCCAATATTGGAAAAAGAGCTAGTGAGGAGACCAAATCTTTGGAGGGGCCTAGCAAAAGGATGAGACAAAGCTCAAGAAAGAAGGCTACACAAGAGGGAGCCAAGTTGGTGGAAACTACCACTCAGGATACTATTTTGAAAGGTATAGAAACTTTGAAAATGATTTTGGAACTGGAAGAATAGTCTGGTTCTTCTTGCTTGTTATGTTTTTTGGTCTTGTTCTCTAGTTTATTTTTGTAATCTTCTATCTATGGTGTAGCTAGATCTATGTTAAATCTGGGTTTTGACCAGTGGTCTCTCTGGTGGTTTTAGGTCCATTTAAAACCTATTTTTGCTACTTCTCTGTAGTAGTTTTTAGGTTCTGCCTGTGGGAGTTAAAGCTTTATCTTTCTTTCCTTGTACTTGGGTTTCAGGATCCCATCAAAACCTATTTTTACCTTTATCTAAAACATATCAAGTTCATTCAAATGCTCAACTACCTATATAAGCTCATACACTTACACCTTACCTATTTCATTTTATATGACACTTCTTTAAACACTAGGTCTTGGTAAAGAAGATCTTATCCCTAGGGTTAGGGCACCTAGTCCCATAATGAATATATATTCTAATGTCAACACTGAGATTAGGTAAGAGGTTTTACATTCCACCCTAATATCCCACCTCATTATTTACTTTCTTAATACCTTGGAGGAACAAGAACAAATTCTTGATCCACCAATCATTATCCTCCTCCAAAATAGAGGTCAGTAATATAACATGATTTAGGCCTAGATCCTTAGCTCCACCACTTTTTTATTTTCCTCGAGTCTAGCCTCATCATATATTATTTACATTTATAGATTAAACTGAATATTCATATTGAACTTGATATATTTGATCCCATCCCATGAGTCATTCAGCCTAACCTCCCTCATTTCCCCATCCTAGTAATGATCAGGAACTTTGTCTCCTTATAATCTCAGAGACTAAAGGACCTTGAAGCTCTATTTCCACATAATTATATGTTAAAAATGATAATCATGATGATTTTATGTATTTTAATTACATCAAAATAACCCCTTTCCACCACCCATTCCAAATCCTTTTCCACCCATCAACCAACCCAACCCATATTCCTATCCATATCCCATTCATTTCATTGGTTGCCTTAGCCAATTTTATGGGAGTTTGGTGATAGTTTATCATGTGTTATTAGTGTGTATGAAAAGACATAGTCTACATATATAGAAAAAAAAATCTAATATACTCTAGCATTCTTCCTTTAAATAACACAATTGCCTTTGTTCTGAGGATGTAATCATCCTCCTAATAGAAAGGTGTCAACAAGGTATCCTCATGCCTTAATATAATAATTTAAACTATGACTAAAATGAATTAATGGTAGTTATTATCTCCTTAAATTATACATTAACCTTATACTAAATACCAAGGACTATAGTAAATCTCGATCCTTATTAATTCTTGAAAGTTCATGCATTAACTATATAATTTAAGCATATATTCATATCAAGTTACAAAACTAATAAGAAATTCTACAAGATTAGATAATATAGTTGAAATTATAACCATTAATTATTTCTTAGACCTCAAAATATTTCACAATATCCTTATATGATGCATGCATAGCAATACTACTTCAGGTTCCTTTTGTATGTTGAAACCAAATTATTAAAAAGAAGTGTAGTGTATTCATTTGTTAAGAACATGTCTACTATGAAAAGGCATAATCAAACATAAGTATAATAATATTAATTAAAAATCATCATTCATATATAAATAAAAATTCATATTATCATTATGCAAGGTATAAAATACAATTTTTTCATTTAGTAAGGTAAGATCACTCTTAATAGTGTTGTTATGATAGATTAATATGACAAGTGATAATGCATAGTTTAAAATTAAAACACAAATGAATATATTTTTATATTATAATTTAAAAAAAAATGATAGTGCTCACATGGATAGAGCATCAGGTCACACTATTAAGGTTAATTATGTTTTTAATAATATTTAGAAAATAGTGGGGAGATCATGAATAGAATTCAAGTTTAGTATAATCAATATCATAAATATATATAGAATAGAGGTACAACCTTTATGAATGATATATGTGTGTGTCTATTTGTGTATATTTTTTTGTGTGTGTGTATAATTTTTTTCACCCTCATTCTTCTAGAATCAGGGGACATCTTTTTGCTTTCTTACTTTGCTCCTGTTTGCTCTCACAGCTCATTGGTCTCATCACTCTCAAGTTACTTTGGTTGGATTCCACAATTTTTGTAATGAATCAATAATTACATCCATCAAAATTAATAGACCAAATATTTATAATAAAATTTCATATAAGACACTTAGCATGAAAGAGGATTTTTGACTTCTTAGTTTGACTTTGAAAATATAGCCCTCTTAGCTCTCACGAGTCACCACAGGGGGTCATATTTATTTACATGTCATTTTAGCCTCTAAAAATCCCTCCATCATGCATAAAAATTGTATTCAAGAAAATTTAGTATATAACACTTCATTCCAAAATGAATTTTTGATCTTATTTTTTTATTTATAAGATTTAGACCCCTACTTTGTAGGTGTAGGAATAAAACCCTACTTTACAGGTGCCAAATTCTAACACCTACATTGCAGGAGTTAGATTTTAAGGGTTGTAATCCAAGTCTTAGACTCTAATACTTATAACATCCCTAAAATATAGACAGATTATAGATAGAGAGTTAGTAAATTAGTCATAAATTTTGACTTGATGCTCAAATTTTCAAATGATTTAATGCATTGGAAATACCTAGTTTCAATGAAAACATTTTGGTATAATTCTTTTTTGGGAATTTGATCCAGTCATGATATATAATAATTATCCTAACCCTATTCCCTATTTATCTTAATAAAGTATGTCTAAATCACATAAAATCTTTCCACTCAAAAATGTAACTTGTTTTGGGTCATGTATAGGTGGTGAATAGTGAAAGTAGCATAGAAAGGATCATGGAGAGGAAATGAAGTAGTTGAGTATTGATGGTAGTGGTTGATATTTTTAGAGGGAAAATCCTCCCCTTATAAGACTACAACTTTTATATAATGGATCATTTCTATTATTCAAGGGTCAGATTTTCTTCTCCCCAAAGAGATTATAAGGCCAATCACCCTTTTTCATGAAATTTGTTGTAGTAGTTTATTATTTCCCTCTAATTTTTATACTGTCATTATGTTGGTATATTTTGGATTTAATCTATTATAATTAAATATATTATACTATCAACATGAATATCCTTATTTATGGAAGATTTTGGGAGTTTCATTGGTTATCTATGCATGTCAATGGTCATCATTTATTTATCTCCCATATATTTATTCTTATCAAATGCTTTCATCATCCCTATGGTGATTTTGGATTCACTAATCAAAGAAGGTATTGATTTCTAGTGTTGTATTAAATCAAAGGCTTCAAATTCATCTTTACTTATCATAGGCTTTATTTTCTTTCCTTTTTCCCCTCTTTTATCATTTTTTTATAAATCTATTAATTTAGGAACTTCTCTAAATGTAATTACATTAAATGTCTATCTTGATTGCAATAATATGTTTTCATTTTTATTATCAAATTTTAAACATGATGGAATGAATGATTAAAATTAGTTGCACTTCATTAATTCAATCTAAAACATTAGTTTATCTTGGGAAATGAATGTATGTTTTATTATTTTATTTATTTTCTTAAATCCTATTTAAACTCAACATAAAATGGACATTACCCACGAAACTATTCAAGTATCCAAACCCTATTAAAACTAAGTTTTATATTTACACCCATGGGCCCCTTGATCAAAATTCACAATGAATAATTGAGTAAAATTAGTATGCTATGACTTGATAGTAATAAATCTTAGTGAGACCCTAATAGTCCTCCTTTTAGAAGAGGTTGGAATTTCTAATTACCCCATGATATTAACATTGGTGAGACATGCCAAATTACCATAAGCATATATATAACAACATCATAGTTATTATTCAATTAAATTTATGAATACATTCAAGTATTAAAACTTCAATACTATTGAAAACTCTGCAATCATGCTATTGGTAGTAAAAAATAAATAAAACACAAATCCTAATTATTTAATGAATCATCTAAATCTAGTATACTATAATATCAAATATGAAAAATAAGTAAATTAATTATCTAAATGTGACAAACTATGTCATAAAATTAAAATGTTGTATGTAATAAATGATGCAAAATAATTTAGCTAAATTTAGAAATATGATAAAAGAGGAAAGGTACCAAAGAAATAAAAATTGGAGTGTAGGACTATGTCTAAGCTTGTGAAATAGGTTTTGACTTTGTTGACTGATAGTGGATCTAAAATAGGGTTTTGTTATATCTTTAGATAATAACGTTAGATCTAGACATGGACATAGTGTATTGGTGTCTTGATAAAGCATCATCATCATGTACATGATAGCTATCTAAAATTTATATGACATGTCCACCTTCACCTATATGTTTTGTTTTCCTATACCAGATCCTTTGATCCATTTCAAAAACCATTGTGTTTCTTCTCCTTCACTTGTAACCCTAGCTCAATGGACCAATAGGTAAAATGTAATCATAAAGTAAAAAGATGTTAGGGGTTAAGTTTATTATTAACCTCAACACTTTATATCTTGATTATTACATACACACCAATAATTTGAATAAGGATCAAAATCTATGTATTTCTCCCATCCTATGATGGTGTGTGTGAAAGACTAGTGAAAAATACTAAATGATGGTGCAATCTTGGTGTGATTAAGTTCTTCAACCATGAATTGTGAATTTGAAAGTGTATTTATAATTTATATAATGGATAAAATGGATGTATGTATTAATAATTAGGAGAAATAAGGAATTTAAACTCAATCTACAATTAGAATTCTAGTGTTTTTCTATATGGAACAACTTTGTGTGAAAATTGGTTTGAAATGTGGTTTAATAGTGATATTTTGATAATTCATTAAGATGTATCTTGATAAAATTATGGGATGACTTGTTACATGAATATAATTTTGAGAAACTAGTTATTACTTGGTGGGATAATTCATCTCATGGAACTAGACAATAGAAGGGACTATCCATGTCTAAATAGGGTGATCATGTCTAGAGGGAAAGAATAGTTAAATTTAAAAGTTTAGATGAGCCTAAAAATGAGTTTAAGTTCTTATAATTTTTTATAATGTTATTTTGGGATCATTGGTTTTTTTTTGGTAATGGGTTATCCATAATAGGAGTGAAGAAAATTTGGTTAAGGAGTTTGGAAAGAGGCATGATCTAAGAACATGAAAATGGTGGTCACAAGTGCACTTTTTTAGAAATAAATTTTGATTTATGTGTCTACATTTTTTCCCCTTTTATTTTAGTAATGTAGAAAAATATAAAGTACTAAAATAAAATTAAATTGTGTACCTAAAATTACCTATGAATAATATTATTAAATGTAAGCCAAAATATTGAAACAAGTATAAATCACTCCATACTTAAGATGGAAATATGAAAGTAAAATACAAGAAACTTATAGATCTAATAAAAAGGAATTAATTCACTTTATTGGGTATATTAACCATTATGATTTCTAGTGAAAATTTTTTGTGACTAGAGAGGGTAAGACCCTTGGATATTTCATCTTCTTTGAATAACTTAGATTAGACTGTGCATTCATCAATCCTTATTGAAAGGTGAGTGTGCTTAAGAAATCAATGTGTGCTTGAATCCATCATTGCATACCCAATATAGTAGTGTGATTTGTAATCCATGTATGAGTTTTAATGGAATTTTATGGTACATATTGTGAACCAATCGTTATAGATGAAATAAGGCCCATTTTTAGTGTAAAACTAGCACAAAATTGGTGCAAAACTAGTTCAAAATATAGTATGATCTAGGTCTAGTGTATATAGTGTGGAGAATGCCATGGATTACCATTTCATATATGAAATTGGTTTTAAAATTAAGT
>JARHVA010007173.1:137500-370000 GCA_037957365.1 Torreya grandis | reverse complement strand
TGTGAAAAATTATTGTGACATCAGAATACTATAGAGATGAAATAAATAACACAAAATGATTTGTAACTTGCTAAATTTATAAATATACTACAAGAGAAAACTTACCAAATAAAAAAATTTAAATATAAAATTAGAATGTAGGATTGTGACTAAGATTGTAAATAGGATATGTGACTATGTTGACTAAATATGGATCTAAAACACAATTTTTTTAGATCTATGGATGATAACATTGGATATATACAAGGGCCCATTGTGTTTGTGTTATTAGGTAGCATCGGTGTCCTATAGATAATATCTCTCTAGAATTATTGTGACATGTTTTATTTTGCCTGTATATTTTATTTTCCTATGTGGGAGCCTTATATTCATTGAAAAAACAATAATGTGTCTTCTCCTTCACTTGTAACCCTAGCACAATAGACTAATAAGGTAAATTTAATCATGGATTAAAATGGATTAATATTTTAATTTGTGATTTTCCTCAACACCCCTTGTGTTTAACACTAGCTATCTACCAATAATTTGAAGAGAGAGAAAATTCCATGTAGTTATCCCATGCTACAGTGGTGTGTGTGAAAGATTGGTATAAAATGTTAAATTTTAGTGTAATGTTAGTTTGATTAAGTATTTTAATTATGACTTGTTACATGGAAATTTATTCAAACTTTAGCTCAAAGCTACTATATTTTTATGTATTTATAAATAGATAAATAGGGAACTTGATCTCAATGTGGAATTAGAATCCTAGAACTCATTAAACTCATGGGATGACCCATTAATACGGAATCCCCTTATGTGAAAAATGGTTTTTAAATTGGTTTTAAAGAGATAATTTGGTAATTCCTTTGCATGGGTCTCATTAAACTCATGGTATGACCCATTACATGAATTTAAATTTAAGAAACTAAATTTTTTTTGGTGGGAGGATGTAGTTGGAATAACTAGACAATAATTGGGATTGGTCATGTTCAAATAGGGAGGTCATGTCCGAAGGGAAATAATATCTAAATTGAAAGTTGGGATTGGTATTAAAGTGAGTTTTGGTTGCTTATAATGTTGGGTAGGTATATTTTAGGATCATTGGTTACTTTTTGGAATGGTATATCTATAATAGGAGTGAAATAAGGGTAATCAAGGATAGTAGAAAGAGGCATGAGCTCAATTCATGAAAAAGGTGGTCAAAAGTACATTATTTTAGTAATAATTTTTTATTTACATGTCTACATTAACCAAAAAAACTTCACTATGTAAATATAGATGGAAATGGAAATGATTAATATGATCTTAACCATTAAGGATCCTTACAATCCTAATTATCAACTTGAACATGTAAGACTCCCACAAATAGAAGAATAATGAAATTAAATAATACACATGTAAATGAAATTAGAGATAATGTTGCATAATTTAGTATTCCATAATGAAAATATTTTTTTACAAAAATTTAATAGAATAAAATAATCACAACATATAAAATAATAATCATTTCATAACAATCCATGCATATAACCCGTCAAATAAAATGCAACCATCTAGGGTTATATCCATATTCCTCAACTTTCATCCATCTAAGGGAGAAAAGTAAGTGAGATTTACAATCACATTGAACAAACAAAGAATAATTAGTTAAGGATTGTTTCTAAAATAAAACACAATCCAATATCAGTCTAAGACAAAAAAAAATGGAGTAGATAAAGAGAGGAAGAGTAAAGTTTCATGGGTTTGATAGAGGGGATCACTTGGAGATGAAAAGAGTGAAATAGGGAGTCATGAAAGGTAATAATCACTTGGCAGGACACTCATTTCTATATATCCATTTTGTTCTATCTACCAAAGATAATATTTACCATGGCACCCAATTACATTAATAATAAAAATCAGGGTGAGAAGAATAAAATGACAAAAAATCACTTCTCAATTCCATGATTTCTTTTAAGATTGAATTCTAAAATAATGTTGGATTTCTTCATATTTTTCCTTGTTTTTATTTCTTTCTCATTTTTTCCTTTTTAAAGCTTATAAATCCATTATATATTCATATAAAAACTCCTCCACTAACTCCATTAATATAAATATTAGATATACATAGAAGTAGAGGCTCAAAATAGATTTACCTTATGATGACCTAGCATATATTCCCACACAATCCACATAATAGGGGTCAACCCAATAACTTATTATTTCTATTTTATCCCCCTCTTCTTTTCTCTTTTCTTTATTTCTATTTTCTCACATATTTCTAGCCCAATGTCAATGGCTTCATGGCTTTTTTATCTAATAAATCCTTTTTTGAATCATTATTAACATTAATAACCTATTTAAAAAAGGTTTGGGAATAATAATAATATTGATCCATAATTTTAAAACTATGACAAACACCTTTTTATAAAATGGAAATTATAAGTGCCTTTAAAACTAATCAAACAATATCACCTTAGCACTAATTGGCCCCTTTAAAAAAAAATTAACAACCCAATTTCATAATAGACCTACACTACCAAATGCATTTAAAAATATAAGCCATAAGTACTAGTACCTACTTAACACATTTTGATATAACAATAAGGTAATGGTGGAATTTTTTATTGCTCAATCACTATGCTTGTGTATTCATGCATGATACTGCTTCATTTATTCATCATGTTTTTTCATTCTCGAGCCTAACTCATCTTTAATATTATATGTAAGCATGAAAATAAGAATTAGAATCACTTATACATATTGAATTAGATATAACCTAATACAAAACATAAATATATGAATGTGACCAACTATACATCATTAATTAATACTAATCTCATCAATTTTAAGTAATTCATAACATAAGTATAAATCAAAATAGTAAGGAAACCCATGAAAAAAAGCAAGTGGAAATTATTTAAATAAAATTTTAAGCACAATATTCAAGGTTAAAAAAATGGAATATGACAATAATATCCATCATCATCATCATCATAATCAACATGATCATGTAAGTCTTGTGTAGATGTAGTAGCCATAGTAACTTGTGAACTTTGTGTTATACCAATAGAATGTATTAGTGATCATTATGGTACACATGGAATGGAATATCTTGTATAAATATATTAGGATGTGACATATTAGAAAATTTCTATGAAACTTGGATATAAATTTGATGTAATGGACATTAGATAAATGGTTCTTTAAGAAGATCAATTACATGTCTCCTATTTTCCTTCATTGATGAACCTAAGTAGGTCATATAATAGGTAATGGTGGAGGTGGAAAATATGTCTTTAGTTTAATGGGGTACTCATGTGTAATACCTAAAACTATAACCACTTAGTTTATATATATATATATATATATATATATATATATATATATATATATATATATATATATATATATATATATATATATATATATATATATATATATATATATATATACTCTTTAAACATCGATTTAATACATATGATATTGCATGTAGCTTATGTATCCATGGACATCCGAATAACATGTCAATTATCCTTATATTGGGTAAGACTAAAATATAATTAGTAGTAATTGTAGGCCCTACCATGAGCTAAAACATAATTACACTAAGATATTTTTGTCTCTTTCCATCGAATATTTTAACTTGAAAGTTTTACCAATCAAATATATATGTGTGCACCAAAGATTAGTAATTAATGTAATAGTGCATATGTTTTCAACAAAACCATTATCAAATATAAAATTATGTAAAGGACATGATTCAATGAAATAATGTGTGAAAAAAGGATCATTGATAGAATTAACATCAACAATATCATGATCAAGAAATTTGATTTAAGATGGATAAACATGTGTGCTTTTAAGTGTAATAATAATACCATCTAAAGGTTGACCATCCTTAGTTATATAATTAGAATAATTGAGAGGAGGATGTTCACTATAATTCATACATACCTCATGATTATCCTTGGTCTCTTATGCCATATTTTTATGAAAAGGATCCAAGAAAATATTGAGATTCACATTAGGTTGTGAAATAAACTCATTCATAGGTGTATTAAAATCATTAATCTTAATTAAATATTTTACTTTATGCCTCAAACTAAATCATCTATTAGTAGAGTGACATGTTCATCTATGTCAATCACAATATTCATTTATATCAAACCCCATAGGTTGTGCCTTTTTCATATCAAACTCCAAAGGTGGAGGGAGAGATATAATATTTTAATCAAGTATATTGTGTAATAACTTGTGTGGTGGTTCTAATTTTTTTTGTAAATTTCCTCCTTTGAGGAACTGATAAGGCAATCCTATTAGTAGGTTGTCAAATTTTATTACCCATTTTTATAGTGTGAATAATATTTATACTGCTTAAAGTTGGTTTATGACTCTATACTAATGTTGTGATAACCACATTTAAGATTAAATGAGAAGAATAATATTGTTTGACAAAATATATTTAAAGGTAAAATCTCACATTAAATTTATTTACAAATTTCAAGATTTAAAAATATTTAATGTTAATTTGGTTAAGTATGGGATCCAATGGTCCACCAATTAATTACTACCCATAACATGTTATCACCCTCCAATGGTTTCAACCACCAAACTAACATTAACATCACTAACGTATTTATTTACTAACATAATATTAGACTAAATGAGGTGTCTCATAGGACATACATGCCCCATACATTAATTTAATATAAAATAACATAAACTAGGAAAATTTGGATCAAATGATCCAATAAATCCTCTTGATCCAAAGGGGTATATAAAATGATCTGGAGTGAATATGAAGTAATTAATATTCTTTATCACATCTACAACTAACACACTATACATTGTGGTACTGATCAACCATAAGTCACTTCCCTTCTAGAAGCACCACTTTACACAAAAGTGCTTTGATACCTCCTAAATTATGACCCTATATTGGTGTCACTTCCCTCTCCTATAATATTTTTTCTTTACATGAGATGTTATTGATACCTCATAATTTTTTACATAAATAATGAATATCTTGATGGTCATGCTTATCCTATCTAACCATTATATACCATATTTTATTATAACATGATCAAAGCCTACTCAACTACATTCATATATATAAGGTCTCACATATAAACCCATCTAGTGACTATCCTATACTTTTTATATCACATCTCCCTGATACCCAACAACATTGACAAACCTTTTATCATCACTACTAGTGTTAACAACTCACTTATCAACTTGTATAATCACTGATGACTGATCCAAGGCCATTTTCCCCCTTATTAGGTGAGATATAATAATTCCTTATAGTTAAAAACAAAATTAAAAAAAATTGTCTACTCCTCATGAATAAATGCAATAAATTCAAAAACTAAAATTGATAGAAAACAACAAAACTATCTATCCAAAACTTCCACTAAAACATATCCCAATCTTGAACCTAGCAACTCATACAAGATCGGTGTGGCAATGAATCTATTAGAATGACATATCCCTAGGGCCTTGTAAACCTTGAAGTTCAACTCCATCATCTATGATATCATAAGTGATGTAAAATACTATTACATCCATGGTTTTAAAGTACAAATTCAACCTTCAAGAAAAAGTAGGGTCTCAAATTCCACATAAAATATGCCCATTATATATTATAGCAATTTTTGTCTTCATTTTTAATACATGTCTATCATATAAAAAATATATGGAGACCTTAAATAAAACAAATAACCACTCAAATGGGTCTATAACCTTCTAAAACCTAGGAAACAATTAGTTACATGACTACCTCTAGGCAAAAAATTAACTAGACTCAAAAGTCACAAAAGATAAAAAAAGTACAAAAATAATATTATAAAAATAGTAAATTTACAAAGTACAAAGATAATATTAAAAAAAATGATTTGTAATAAACTAATTTGACCAAAAACAAAGATTAACTAAAAATTTGGTTTGGTAAGTTTTAACCTTCAACTTCTTTCTTGCATGTGACTTACAAAATGACTTTAACCAACTCCCATAAAAAATTTATGAAATATTTGTTAAATATATACTAAATATTTGACACTTTCATAGTTCATTATCAAAATTCAATATAATTTTTTGGAAAATTATGTGAAGTTTCCCTTCTCTACGTTTTGGATCACTCTTGTGATCCTTCATCATGTTGTTCTCAAATATAAGACATTATCTCCTGATGAAGGATCACGGGAGTGATCCAAAATGTAAATTCACATAGTTTTCCAAAAAACTATATTGAAATATATACTATTTAAACTATTATTTCTATGTTTTCAAATTAAATATATATATAATGTTCATGTAAAAAATTCACCAAAATATTCACTCATGGGAAAACTACATCTTCTCTTCTTGTGCACCCCATTTGAACAAAATTTGTTGGAAAATATAGAATTATTGAAGTATATAAAACTTATTTTAACTTTATACCTTTCACCAAAAATCCTCTATGTTTTTATATTCCATTTCAAAGTCATATTGATGCTGATTTTATGGTCAAAAACCTTACATAAAGTCGTACAAATATGTTAGAGTTTGTGTAAATCTTAGTCAAAAAGAAATATGTGATGATTTAATGTCTTAAAATAGAAAATAAAATATTAAAAATTCCATAACAAACATAAATTTCTTATTTTATACCAAACAACTACTACTTTGGGCTATACAACTAAATCTTATCACTACAAAATGGGTTTTTAACCATACAAAGGTGATTTTAGGTTGTATAATAGAAAATAAAATGATGTTTTTATTATTTTAGGATATAAAATAAAAATATATATATTTGGGGAATTAATATTCCATACAAAGCATTTAATATATATTTTATGCCATACAAGGTAGATTTGATGACTTGAGAGCCATACAAATTTAGTATTTTGGGGAGTTTTTCAAGCATATAAAATGATTTTATAAATTTAAAACTTTAAAAACATTGTTCATATTGATTCATACCTTTCCAAAAACCCTTTATTTATCTTCTACACAAGATTGACTTGGGCCTTGATGTTCAACTTGACATGGCTTGCATGGATCTTCCATTATGCCTTCCTCTGGAGCCTTTTACAAGGTTCTAATGCCAATTTTGGGACAACCATACATAGGAATAAATGGGAAGAATAATATTGATTTTACAAAATATATTGAAAGGTAAAATCTAATTTTAATTTTATTTACAAAATTTAGGCTTTTAAAAGCTTTAACAAGAATTTTGTTGTGTACAAGACCCAATGGTCCACCAACTAATTACTACTTGTAACACATTATCACCTTCCATTGGGTTCAACCACCCAACTAACATTAACATGACTAACATATTTATTTTTTAACATAATATTATACTAAGTGGAGTGTCTCATAGAATATGCATGCCCCATACATTATTTTAATCTAAACTAACACAAACTAAAGAACTTTGGATAAAATGACCAAAAAACTAAGTTGTTAGCATGTCCTTTAACTGATCACCAAGGAGTTTTCCTAATAATATTACTTATATTAAGTAGTTTAAATTAAATATTATAATCACAAGTTTAATATTTTAAATCCATATTAATACTTTGATGATAGAGTAGATAAAAACACATATCTAATGAGCATAATTGGTTTGTAATATAAACAATATTATAATTACAAGTATAAAAATGCCCACCTAAAAGCTAAACATGGATATATAAACTAATGTAATCTAATTATTGTAAACACAATTAAAATATATATATCAGCCAAGAAACAAAACTTTATACTAATATACAAAACTATATTGTGTCAACACAAATTGTGTGTATAAAGTGACTTTATAATTAAATGGATCGTGTCTTTTGTAAACATACAAAAAAAACTCATTTATATATACTAGTACCTTATAACTATTAACATTCATAATTCAAAAACTATTTTCATAAATAATAATTTATAAGAAGACTTTTTGATTTTTTTTCAAAAAAATATAATTATTAGAATTTTGACACTACTCACGGTTAAATTTACCTTAAACATAGCTCACATACGACAAGTATAAAGAGGTGAGAGGAGGTTGGACATAATGATATCACTTTATTATATTATGAAAGAATAATTCTATAAATAACCTCTTACATTATTCTTCCTTACCAAAAATGAGGGACAGCCCATTCTTTTATAGAGAAGGGGCAAGATTGTTTTAGTAATAAAGGTTTCCCACTTTGACCAACCTATTTAATGAGGTGGTTGGGAGAAATTATCAAATTTCCTAGCCACTAAAATAATAGTTCCAAGCACATATATCAAAAATAATATTAGGAGTTTAACCTAACCTGAGTAAACTCGTCTAACTAGGGTCTAACCCAAGCTAAGCTTACCCAAGGTAAAATTCTCATTTTAAAAAAACATCCCCCCATAATATTTACTTGTAAGAACATAAGAATGATTCCAAAATGAGTCCCAACACAAATATTTTATGAGGTAATCATGTAAAATAAATTTAATGTAATCAAAATAGTTACATGAAGGTCTTGAGATATGTCACGAAGATACCCAATAAGGTAATACAACACACATAAAATAGTACAATATGTTGAAAGATAAGTTCCTTAAAAATATTGAATCCATCACAAAAAGTGAATGGGGTGGGATGTTACACCACTAAATAAATCCAAAAATTAGATGTTGAGATGTGACACAAGGATACCTAAGAGAGTTACATACAACACCCAAATAAGGTAGTATAACAATACCTACCACCCAACCCCCCCCCCCCCCCCCCCTCTTGTAATGTTGAATGGGTAGAGTATATGGATAAATATGCATGAGTGGTATGAATCCACTAATCAAACATTGAGTATATGTTTGTTATGTTATAATTAACTCACCACAAGGAGTTGGACAGACATTCAAGGTGTCAAAAATATAAGACAAAAATAATTTTTGCTAGAAAATGTAATAAGGCAAGTAGAAATGGGCCTTAGATGTCATGTAAATAATGTCATGATGGGAATTGGTAGATTAAATTGACCAATTAATTATGAAAAATATGAATAAACAAAAAAAAATGATTTCATGAGTTTTATAAATCCACTACTTGAACAACACTATCAAAAGTGTGGAAGTTCTATTAAAAGTTCCATGTGAAAAATGAGACAATAAATTCCTTAATTGGTTCCTATAAATAAGGCCATGTTATTTACCTTGCATAAATAGAGTAAAATACATACATTTAAATTATATATGAACTACATAGATGCATATAATGCAAAAAACATGCATTTTTAAAAAAATGACACCCAAAACACAGTTGGGATCAAGATGAACTGACCTATGTAATAAGGAAGATATGGTTATATAATTGTAAAAAATGTTTATTATGGGGGATTCTAACTTATTTTTATATCAGGCCCAATCAACCAATGTTTTTATATTAAAAATCCCCCTTTTAAGGATTTATAAAGTAAAAATATTAGTGTTAGAACTCAAACTTGAGACCTTTCCCACTAGTATAATGCCTTAACAAATTTTTGTTAACCACTATTCATGTGGGCACATTTATTAACCCAAATTAAAAAAAAAAATTTAGAAAAAAAAGACTAAATATATATTAGGGAGGTTCAAACCCATGACCTCACCTATAAATCTAATGTCTTAACATAATTTTTTACCACAACACCACCTAAAAATTTATGAATGTAATATGATAAAAAAACTATTGACTAAAATTCCAAAGGTAATGTATAAATGAGCATATAATATTGGATGGTTTAATCAAATAATTTTGTTGGGTGGTAGCCAAATGGTTCCATGTGGTTGGAATTTTTCGATGAAATGGTCACATGGAATTGGCTTCTCAATTGGGCAGTGGTTGGACAGCCACAAAATCCAACAATCATGGTTAGATTGAAAATAATGCACACTTACAAGACTTCAATTAGTATCATAAAATATAAATTCCCATACCTAATTTAAATGCTTTAATGAAATCATATAATACCAATGCCAATATGTATTCCAACAATACCAAGGGTGAGTACAAACTTTTACAGGTCAAAGGAAGGTAGCACTCAAAGTTCAAGGGATAATCGAGACTACTATGTGGAATCATATAAGCCTACATAAGTTGGTTATGATGTATCAAGTTTGGAGAGGTAAATAAAATTGTATTCTAGGTTTAGTAATTAAGGGACATAGATCCAAGGATATTTTTGATGGGTAGTAGGTTAGTTGTTGGGTTACAATTCATGATGAACTTGTACGAAGCCACAAAACTTGTAAAAACATTATAACCCTAATTTAATATTTTTTTTATTAATGCCTTCATTTATAACAAATTCCCCACTAAAAAAAATAACCCTATTTTTTGAAATACCACAAGCAAAAAAAATTAGTCACTTTGGGTTAAAAATAATTGAAAAATATCAAAAAATAAATTCACCCCTAAATTCTATAATCATCCTAAGATTTTTGAACCCTTTTTGATACAATGGTGAAGTCAAAATCACCCCAAAATGCACCTATAATACACCTCCCTTAAAAACACACCTAAAATGATGAAGTTAGCTTGGGACTCCTATTTTGATACCATATTAAAATTTAAACACTACCTAGGGTCAAAATTAACTTGAGGAATACCTCACATATGACAAGTAGAAAGAGGAAAGACAAGGTTGGGTATAAAAATTATGCTTTATTGTATATCCAAACATAATTCTATAAATTCAAGAACCTCTTACTTTCTTCTCCCTTAAAAAAAGTGAGTTAAAGTACCTTATTTTATAAATAAGGAGTAAGTTTATTTTAATAATAAATATTTCCCACTTTGACCAATTTATTTAATGATGTGGTTGGGAAACATGTTCATATATGCTATCCATTAAATGAATAGTGTCACACACATAGTGACAATATATGATTATGAAATTAACCCAACTTGGTCAAACTAGTCTAACTAGTTTCTATCCTAAGATAATCTTACCCAAGATAAAATAATGCCCAATTTACACCAACAAAAATGGTTCACAACATCCAATGATAACTATTTTTGCCAACGACAAATTTCATTCAACTAAATAATGACATCCAATGGAAGTATGTCATGTAAGGATGTAATTTTTATCCATCATTTTTTGGAGAATATCCCCTTATTTTTCATTATAGTTGATATGTTGGATTTTTTCTATTCAATTCTCTAAGATTTATGTAATTTCTTCCTTAATGTAAGGGACCTCTACTCGTATCTCCATAAGGAGTTTAGTGTTATTTATTTTCACCCCTCTACTTAAGGTTATATGTGTTTTCACTAGGTCATGTATCAATATGTCACCTTTAAATGTTTTTAAGTATCCCACCCCCACTCAATTATACTTTATTTTATAAAATATTTTTTATTTCCTTATCGTATTATGTCCAAGAATATTTTCCATTCTTTCTTGGGTGGTGTCTTGTTAAAAATAGGTGACATTAGTACATGAGTTTTATTCATGGTGTTAATGGAAATATGAATCATCTATATATACTCTTCTATATTATAAACAAAAAATGTGGTTATTCTTCTTTTAGTGATCATTTTATCAATCATCCATGTATCTTCCTCTCCACTTCATGATTCCTAGTGTTATCACCTTGTACACTTCCTTTCTCCATATTTTTGTTAGATCCTACTTGTTTTTTCACCACACTTTTATATTTTACTCCCTCTTTTCATGCATTTATTTATCATATTTATATCTCACCCTAATTAACCAACATATAATGTATGATGCCATTGATAGGACCTACCATACTAGTAGCATCTAACCTCGAATGCCTCATGTCATGGACTCACATAGTCAAACCTAATTTCATGTGATCTTATGTCAAATTTGGTATCTTTTTTTGATTGTGTTGATTTGGATTTGATGTATTTTCAAGCTACACATTTTTCTTATCTATAGCCTATCCTATAACTTTATGACTGAAATTTTGTGTGTATAAAATTAATAGAATGTAAGAATCAATGATAAGGGTCCAATGGATTTTTAAAAATGGAAGTGTATTATAAGTAGGTGGAGAGGATTATGGATATGGATCATTTTAATTGATAAATTGTATATTATTAACATCTTCCATCAATGTATAATTCTCATCTTGTCATTCTTGGCTCAACTACTTCCCATCTCTTAAACTTGAGATATTTGATGCCTTATCAACCATAATATTTGAATTTATCTTCAATTCATGTATATTTTATAAATCATTATAATAAAACATACTAATACCTATATATATACATATATATATATACACATATATATACATATATATATATATACATATATACATGTATATATACATATATATATATATATATACATATATATATATATACATATATATATGTATATATATATATATATATATATATATATATACATATATATATGTGTGTGTGTGTGTGTGTGTATATATATATATATATATATATATATATATATATATATATATATATATATAAACACACACACAATCACATAATAAAAAATAAAATCACCTTTATTTTGGAATCTTCATCTATTTTAGCTTTTTCATAACATCGCTTCTTGATGTTATCTCATAAAATAGAAAAAAATTGCATTCATTCACTTGATTTTCTATTTCCATCATCCCCTTAAATATTGATGTATACTAAAGTCCATGTTTATATGTCTCACTTTACATTCAAAAAAAATCTTTATCATTTGAGTTTTGTTATTGTTGCTCTTAATTTTATTTTTTATTAAACTATTTGCTTGATTAAGCATCCTGATAACAAGAATAGAAATATTTTAATCATAAATTTAAACAATATTGTGTATATAAATACATTTTAAATTAATGATATCATATAAATTAATTTTTAATGGCATGTTAAACTTTAAGATGTAATGCACCTAGCCCAAATACCATAAAAAATAGTTTAAATATATGTAAAAAATACATATGAGGGATCAATATTTTATTACCTTATAATTATTTGGCATTTAATTTTTTTCAAGGTACTCTATCTCCTTCACTCTCTGCAACTATCAATATCAATTAAATTTTATTTGCCTTATTTTCTCTATGTTTTCAACAAAATCATACTCATGCATTTGCTTAATAATTTCCTTTATTGACGATAACGATAGATTATCATCATCATCAACATGTTGTTCATTAAAAATGACTTCAATTTTATTTCTTATATGTAGACTATTTTTTTTTGTTTATAATCCATTTTTCTAAGCTTTATATTTGTTGATTTTGATCAAATGTCTTCCTTCACCATTTTCCAAACTCCTAGTAGCCTTTTTTTAATTTTAGGAAGGTACCTAAAGTAGTGCACATTATGAAAATTAATATTGTAAGTTTAGAACTTAGAAAATTTCCTTATTTCAAATTCATTTCTCATAATTTCATTGAAAACATACATAAGTCCCATTCTAGGATTTTGTATGATCCTCGAAATTACCCCCATGTTCTATAATAAAACAATGCAAATATGAAACACTATGTATTTTAAAGGGATTAAACAAAGGGCTCCTGGGAAATTGTAAGTGTACATTACACTTTAATGTGTTTATGCAATCTTTACATCATTTAGAGTATATATATGATCAATTTTTACATTCTAATGTAATTAGATAAACAATATAAATTCATTGATATTATTTCATCAATTATATACATACACCAATAGTTGAATAGTAAATAAATTAAACTTATAGATGATTCTTTATGTTCCACATGTACATGTTGGTGTGTGTCATATTTTCACATTATATGAAGTTAACCTTAGGTATATGTGCCACCAAGGTGTGATGTATTATGTGCACAACATCATTAACATGCACATTTAAGTGGTATTTATCCTCACATGTGTGAGAAGGGTGAGTTATAACTTGGGAAATGATCCTAAGGTTTTATTATGTATTTCATGGCACTAGATCTAAATATACAATATACATCTCACAATTATATTAGATCCATATTTTCATTTAGAGTTATTTACATCCTTGGTTGAAGATTTGAATGAAGAATATCTTTTATGAGGAGATTTCTACCTTTTATAGTCTTTGAGTGTTTTTGGTGAATTTAAATTTCAATTTGGAGGAATTTTGAGTTGTGTATTTATACATATTCATAAATGCCAACATTTACATTCTCTTTACTAAGACCCTAAACATTTTTGATCCAATTCACATAGTGGGTTTTCAAATTTACCCAATGGCTATTTTTTGTTTGTGCCAAAACTACTATTTTATTGTCCTTTTTTGTGTTTTTTAGAATTTTAAAAAACTATAGAAATGTTGGGTCTATACAATATTTTTTATCAGTTATTATTAAAAATAATATATTTAGAATATATATGTATATATATATGTATGTATGTATGTATGTATATATGTATGTATGTATATATATATATGTATGTATGTATGTATATATATATATATATATATATGTATGTATGTATGTATATATGTATACATACATACATATATACATACATACATACATATATATATACATACATACATACATACATACATACATACATACATATATATATATATATATATATATGTATATATATATATATGTATATATATATGTATGTATGTATGTATATATGTATGTATGTATATGTATGTATATATATGTATATATATATATATATATATGTATATATATATATATATATATATATATATTAAAGATTTTGGTCATTTTCTATGAATTTTTGAAATATTTGTGGGACAAGCAAGGAGTACAAGAGAAGAGTGGATATTTTACACTTTTTTTTATAAAAAAGTGGATCAAGTTTCATACCATCATATTATTTTATTTGTAATATTTCATAAAATTTCTTGTTTATATAAAACAAAGTACCAAGGGACTAGCATGCATTTGAAGTTGTTTTGTTTGATGAAATACTAGAGAGCTCACACTAAGTACCTACCTTTTTACCTCCATGCAAACCATAGCATGTGACCATCTGGCTTAATCACCAATGTTTAATTGATAGAACTTTTATTTAGTGATAGCCTAGGCCTCTATGTGACTACCCACTAGGTAGATTTAGTCCCGATGGGCTAGACTACACCATTAAGCCTAGTTTTTGAAGGCATATACTTTTATGACTCATAAATTATGATCCATAAATCCTAGAGAGGTGATGCTTTCATCTTGAATATTTTTTAAATATCTACATATTTATGGGTTTTTTTTTTCATTTTGATAACCCATATTTTCATAATTTAATTTTTTTACCTAATTTACTAACTAGATCATGTAGTTTGGACCTTATAGAGGTAATAATATGTGACTGGTAACTCAAATTTACATGATATTTTTTTAAGTGCATGTTTTTTTCTATTATTAATAGTAACATATAATTAGTTTGATGTTGTCTCATATTTGAATTTTTCCACCATAATGGCCTATTTTATAAATTGTGAATCATATTGCTTAGCATTGAGTATAGGTACCACCTCATTTTTAAAAGGAATCACTCTTTAGTGATTTAAAATTATTTTTGGTGGGATTTTAAAATGTATTTTTTACTCTCACTAATTTATAAAAGGACATGGGAGGTTTTCTATATTTACCTTCATGTTTGTGTGCCTTATTTTGTACACCCTTCTCAAATTTAAGTTGAGTAATTTCATGTGGTATATTGGGAACTCTCACTTGAGGATTTTAATAGTGATTTTTTGCACACCTCCCACATTGACATTTTTTATGATATATTCATAGATTCTTTATCTTCACTCCTTATTCAATATTATGAGGGATTATTGTGTACTAATAATACTTCCTTGGTTGTTTTAGTATGTTATGTACCAATATTTTTTTCCTAGTAGATGTAAAGGCTAGTTTTTTCTCATGCCAAAGCATTTATTTTCCAACCCTTTTATGGTTTAAAAAATATTTATGCATTTTTATACCATATTTGTAATCGAGTCAATATGAGGTTTTAAAACATTTAGAATAGTTTTTGAGCCAAGTCTCTTTGGTTTTAACCATGTATTTTTCTCAAATGGAACACGTATCTTGTTCATATAACCAAATTCATGGGAGATAAATTTCTTTCTTTCTTAATTTGATTGGAAGATTCATCAAAATTTTTAAGCATCTATATATGTAGCTTAATTATTATTTTTATCTATCATTATATATGCATAAGACTTCCTATATTACCACATCACCTAAGCTAATATTAAATGGGAGTGTTGGTGTGTTTCATATTCCTAGTTTATGTGAAGTCCATTTATGTGTGTAAAATTAGATATATAATTTTAATAGTAGGAAAATGAATAAAATCACAATTCTTAATATAATCCAATCTTCACAACACCTCAATAATGATCAAAAGGAAGAAAAGGAGTCACATGTAAATAGTAATGAAACAAAAACAAGTTTATAACTCAAGAACAAATGAATTCTTCTCCCTTGAAAAAATAGATGCACTCAAAGTTATTTGGGGTGGTTTGATGTTTGATTATGGATGCTCGATTAATTTTTTATGTTCAATATTGCAACAATGAATTATTTATAATAGATTAATTATTGATAGTGGAGACAATGTGTTGGCATTATTCATTCAAGGATTACAAAGATTCATTGTTTTGCATGGGAGTGTAGCTATCAATATATACATCCACTTGGGAGGAATAAAGGGTTATGTTCCATCCTTAGAGGATGAAGACCTCAGGTCGAGGAATATTATAATAATTATAAATTCATATATAATTCTAGAGGAATATTGGTGAGAGGCTATAGGAATCTTAGAGATTTATAGAGCCCATTAAGATAAATTAATGGTGTTTAAAATGTAATTTAGAGGAGGTTTTATAGGATATGTAGTGGAGGTATGTGTAATTATTTTGGGAAGGAATTTAAAATTCGTCAAATATTATGTAAGAATATATGAAAGATGAATTAAGTGTTAATAAGAAAATTAATTGTGAGAGACTATGTTATAAGGATATTGTGTGATGTAGGAAATTTAGAAGAGAGATGTAAGTACTATATTATAATAAACTATGGATTATAGTATAAAATTGATTAATAAATGGATTTAGTATGTAATGAGGATGAAATTAATCATGACAAAGGAGTGATGATTTTTATATGTATATATTTTCTCCCCTCTTTGAAATAACATTATGACTTAATGGAGTAATGGTGTTTCAAAGAAGTGAAATATCATGTTGTTAGTAAGTTGATGAGTGATTCCCCCTCAAGGATTGATGAAGGGAGGAATGATATGTATGTCCACTCAAAATAAAATGAGGAGTGGATGTGTGTATATAAAAAACAAGGGTTAGTTTGGGTGTAATAGATGTGATGGATATAATGCCATGATTTCAAACCATGAACTACAATTAAATTGATATTTAGATTTGATAAATGGATGGTGTCCCAAGAAATTATATATGCTATGAAGTTGTATAGATAAATTTATGACATTAGACATGTCTCAATAAATTACATATGAAAGGGGGAAGACATAAACTTTGGATAAATTGATTATCAAACCTATGATATTTGCACATATCCCAGGCAACAACATATGTCAAGGAAATCTATGAGATTTGATGGGATTGGTTGATTTATTTATTAATTCTTGATTTTAAATGACATATTCCAAGGTGATGAGTTACATGCTTTATTTTCCCTAAGAATTGATGTATTCAATGATCAAAAGTGGAAATCTTGGATGTGACTTATTGACTATAGCTTAATGAGTGTATTAATTATATGGATTAATGATGATGGATCATGTTGTTGGAGGATTTGATAGGATAAATGATATTAAATAGAGAATTTTACATCTAATTAGAATAAAATTATGAATTATTTAAAATTATTGTAGATGATTTTGAATGATTATGAGAGGTATGAATTATGATTAAGATTATTGCAATTGAATTAACCTTAGACACCCCATGTGATTGAGCATTGCTACATAGTCTGTATGGATCTCATGAAACTATAGCTCTCTCTATAATGGATTTATGTGATGATATATGATAGGATAGGTTAGAATAATATTATTTCCAAAGGATTCCCCTAGGATATCAATCAGGATTGACAAAGAGTGTTGAGGATGATGAGTGTTAATTGTGTTAGATGTTGGATATATGATTGGATAAATGATTTTTTTTTTATTAATGGTAAAAGTGGGTTTTTAAAGGGACCCTAACTAGAACAAAATATAAGTATACTAGGTCATAAATCATTATACATCAAAAAGTTTGTCCAACAAGAATAACAAAAAGAGAAGGAACTAAAATAATAGGTTAAAAACGTCCAAAAGTAACCAATAAAGTAGCAAGAAACACACTAACATCCTGGACACTTCCATTTATCATAATATTTCACCTAATCATCCATAAAAATCTTAAATTTTTTTTCCATATGGTGAGAGTTCTGAGGAACATATTATTCTCCAACTATGAACTTCATCTTCTTGCCAACCCTAGAATTATCAACACAATCATTATTTATATTAATCAATAGTTTCATCCCTTCCACACTATACAAATAATTTTGAATATAAATATAGATAAATTACATAAAGATATAAATTTTCTCCTTAAGATTCACATTTTCTCTCTCTATTCTTTCCACTTTTCATTTAAATTCCATAAACTGAGCACTCAACTCTAGCATGTCTGCCTTGGTACAAAGGATCCCATCCTTTTGGTTCATCTTGTTCACCTCATCTTTCATTATTTTATGTTCTCTCATGAACCAATGAATAATTTTCTTATGAAGGTATAATTCATTCCCAATTTTTTATATATTTTCATGATTCTTAACCTCATTCATAACCATGTTAGACATTGAAGGATTGGTTTGAACATATTTGGATAATTCTAAATTCTTATTGTCATTTTTTGTAGTCTCCTTTTGACAAATTACATCATTCTTATCTCCCTTTTTAATAAATTTTAACCCTTCCACTACCTCATCCATCCTCACCTTAGACACATCACAGTATTTATTAATTGTGATATCCTTCAAGTTAACAACATCATCCACACCAACTATCGAATTAGACCCCACCTCATTCCCAATAGTATTCACCCTACCCATGTCCTCTTAGTGAGCACACTACCTATCAAAATCAATAAAACCTTGATTCTAGATAGGATTTTTGACCTTCTTTTGACTAGTCTTAGTATCACTTCATAATACTCTTTTTTAGATATTCACCATTTTAGGATTACTCTTATTCACACTACCTTGAATTGTAATGTTTGATGTATTGAAAAAATTATATATGGGTAATATTATCACTTGGTGAAGATAGAGTTTATTCTTACCCTTTTTAACATCTAACACTAATAATTCCAATGATTTTATAATGTATAAGTATAGACTCAGAGGAATATTATGATGGAATTAGTTCATAATTGGCATATGAAAGTTATGAACAACTAAAAACCTACCATCCAAAGTGACATACCTCATAGTTTGATTGAATACCATAGAAAAAGTATTTGGAAAGTCTTTTCTCAGATATCCCCCTTGACACTCAATCAATTCTTCATTCTCCAATAATAATATACTCTATTCTTCTTTGTATCCATGTTAGATTTCACTTACTTGGTTTCCTCCACTTTTAATCTAGTCACTTGGGAAATCACCACTTCCATAACTTTAACAAAGACATTTTTTATGTCCACAACTTGGTCCTTTCACTGCATATCAAACTTTTTATATATAAATTTATCAAAGCCATTAATTCTCTTAATGAAATTAGTTAAACCACCTATATAAAGGATTTATAAAACCCTCACATCCTTATTAATTATCTCGGCTAATAATTTTACAACCTTGTTAAGATCTATATCCATATATAAATCATGGTTCCCAAATATATTAAAAATAATAGTCTAGATAACTAAGATTTATGTTTTATCCCAATACTCTTTCAAATAGGGCACTTGCTTAATCAACATGATTGTCCACTGTAGCATATAATTATCTTCCCACGTGTGATGATTAGACTCCTTGTTAATGATAAAAATTATATTTTTATCATAATTTAAAGGAAAAGAATACTAAAATAACCTTGAAGAAATATTAATCATGTGAATTAGTCCTCTCTAGCAATGATGACATTAAAATTAATAGGAAAGACCTCATTTCCAACACTTTGAAATCATGCACAATAACACCCTTATTTAAAAATTAGTCTATTAATTTATTTAATTATCTAAAAACACACTATAAATTAGTCTCTTGAAAGGATAGGGCAATGACATAAATTTACTCTATAATATTGTCAATAGACTAGGTAATTTTGCTGATCTTTTTAAGGCAATTAATGATGTTGAGTGAATCTCCCTCAACTAATAGCTTGATAACACCAAGATTTTTAGATAATTTAAAACTACAAATTTTATACAATCCTTTATCCAATTGGTTTATTTAAAATCCCATAGTCCATTATAAGCACCAACTAATAATCCATTTTCATCTCTCAGAACACCTCCACCTCTAGACATGCCATGGTTTCTTTTTGAGACCCCATCAAAATTTAGTTTAACCCATCCATTAAAAGGAGATAACCATCTCAATTTACTCATTATTTCCATATTATAATCCATAATAATTATATTCTCCATATATAATAGTTAATTATTAGCTTCATATTATTCTTGTATGGGAAAGTTATGTTTCTTTCCTCTTTTATAGATTTTAATTTCTCAAAGATGAAGTTGATGATCTTATTAGCCACTCTCTTAGAATTTTTAAATTTTTGGATATCTTATTATTTATTTATTTCCAAATTACCCATATAATATTATGGGAAGATAATACCAATAGTTTTTTAAGTTCTTGATTAGAGAAAGGATCAATTCAATCAATCCACAAATCAACTAGGGAGGTAGGATGGGACTAGCTAATCTAAAATTTATCTAAAATAAAACACACCTTAAAAAAAAAGGAATTAAAGAATATGAATAAAATACTTATTATTATATTCACATAGAACACATATATTAACTAGGGTCAATCATCTCTTAGCTAAATTATCCAACGTGAGAATCCTATTCTTCAAAAAGAGCCAAAGAAATAAGTTGACTTTGGGAATAAGATCTTTATCCCAAATTTTGGACCATGGTATTATCTCTTAAATTTTTGGAATAAATTTATTATATCTATTTTGAACTCTATATTTACCATCAAATGAGGTAGACCAAACTAGAAGAAAAAAAATAGATCTTTCCATTTTATCTAGAGTAATGCATGAATTAAGAAATGTTATGGATAAATTTAGTAGTAATATGCATGTTGATTTAGATATATTTGAGATTGACTCCCATATAATAAAAAAAATATTATGATTAAATTAATGGATGTTTGGATTTATATAATAACTACAACACATGGTGTAAGGATTTATTTCCTATAGTTGAAGTATATGAGATAGACATAACTACATGGCTAAATTTGGAGGATTCTTGTAAATCTTAGTATGTTGACATTTTTAATTTAACTAAAATTTCTTCACATTTGGATGCACCCAAGAAAACACTTGATCATGCCACTAATGATCCCATAGTGACCACCAATGCTTAAAAAAAATATGCATTCTTTATTGGGGTTAGCCACTCTAAAAATTATGTGTAAATAACAATGCTAAGGGAGATGGCATGTATCATCCATTGGCTCACCAAGAAAACTATTTTGATTATCCTCATTATTTATTTGGTATGATGATCACCATGTTTCAAATTTCACTTCAACCTTAGGTTACATTGCTCATTTTCACTTTGTTAATGTACATGCTCATATCCAAGCATAAGTAAAAGAAGTGGACGTAGAAACATGGAAGTAGTGGATGTGCCTCTATCTGGTCTTCTATATATTTTTGATATGTAGCTATTTACATGTTTAAAGGATGAAATATGTTAATGGGTATGTAATTAAATATACCTATGGAGGGTAATATGAAGCATATTAGGGGGTAGAATAGAGGAAAGTAATAGTATAATGAATAGTATATTAAAGAAATAATCCCACCTGCATAGAAAGGATGAGTGGGATTTATTAGAATAGGTTAAGTAGAGGGGAATAGGATATTTTAATAAATATAATAAAATAAAATCAATCAGAGTGTTACTCTGATAAAGAGGTAGCCCCCTCAAAGTGGTAAGAAATTAGGAGTGATTCCTTCTATAAAAGGAGTAAAATATTAATATATATTCAGTATTTATGCATATTTTATGTATTACTTATAAGAGGTTCTTAAAACTATTAACCAATATTTATGGTGCATATAATTCTTAACTTGATGACATGGCTCAATATTACCCAAAGGGAACTTTATAATCTATGGGTCCTCCCAAAATCTAATTTTATGACCATTACCAAATTTCCATTTACAACCTTTTTTAATTTTTTCCTTATTTTTAAATAAATAAATTACAAATTTGGGAGCCATATACAAACATATATTCATTAATAATCTCAATTGAGGGTCTATTTTGTAATTATTTAACCCTAAAAATATGAATCTAAGGATTGTATTCATTAATAAATCTCTGGTAGAGGAAGGATAGATGATTGTTATATATGAGTAGAGGAAGGATAGATGATTTGATTGAACAATTATTTTAAATAGGTATATGATTATATTTTCAATTTGATTATATTATATGATTAGATGGATGATGTGATTTGGTTATTGATGTGATGATAGATGGGAAGTGTTATATGATGTTGTAGATTTTTTAATTGAAGAGCCTTGAATGATGTATGTTTTGAACAATAATTTTTAATATATCATTAGGAAAAATTAACCATTATGTATGTATAATAATGATGTATTCTTTCCATAATTTAAAGATAAAAATACACAAATATATGCAATTAACATTGAGTGTGGTGTGTTGTTGGTATTTTATGGACCAAGATGACACCCTACTTCATGCCACTACTAAAAAACATAAGATAAATTTGAAAGGGAAAAAAAAAAAGATAAATTATAAAAAAATTGATTACTATTTGCAAATAAAGAGGCTAACATGTAATTAAAAAATTACAATGAATATACAAATACATAAATCACAAAAAGGCAAACATGAATATGCATAGTGATGATGGTTGATATGATTCATCCTTTGTTACATCAACAATCCCAGGGATGGGCAATGAGAGAATCATGATTCAACTTAACCTTATTTAATAATTTCCCATAGTTCATGATAGAATTTGTAAGGTGATGTGTGTTATATTGATGTAATGACTTGATTAATAGTGACAAGGGATGATGAGGCTAGGAGATGTCGATCAAAACAATATATGACATATAATATGAGGACATGGGATTGTAAAAGTAGTGTTTTGGATAATATACATGTTGATGATTTAAAATTTCATTTGTTCTAACACCAACAATGGGAAGTTTCAAGATGTGGGACTTGTGACTTGAAACAACCTCCAATTTTTAAGAAGCTAGTCTCTTCTTTATATCAAATTTATACTAGGAAAAGGGATAGGAATTTTAACAAAAACACAAATGCAAGAAAGAAAATATAACTATGGAAATGTACCTAAATGTAATTCAACCTTAATCTTGAGCACAATGAGACTATATGTAAGATTCATTTACATTTAAGAGCAAACACGTGCGTGATCAATGTAAAAGATGGAAACAATAGAAATAGAGGCTCATAACATAAACTACTTTTACAGTGATACAAAAAATGTCAACAAAGGCACAGGGTTTAATCTTCTTATTTGAATTCTCTAGTCACATAAGAGGCACAGAAACATGCACATTTATATAAACCTTCCAACTCAAGAAAATGAAACAAAGGCAAATGAAATTACTAATCATAGCTCTAAAAAGTCTAAAATCCTTGACAACACAACCTAGACTAATTTTGCAATAACACAGAAAGTATCAACAAAGGCACAAGATTCAATCTTCTCATTAATTCTCTAGTCACATAAGAGGCACAAAAACACACACAATTACATAGGCCTTCCAACTTAAGAAGATAGAACAAAGGCAAATGATATTCCTAGTCACAGCTCTAGAAAGTCTAAACTCTTGAAAATAATTCTATCAAAAAATTCTCTCTAGTCTCTCCTCCTTCTACTAATCTCTACACCCTTATTTACAGCCTTGGATTCACTCTAGATTGTCTGCTTGTTCCCAGTCTAACGACCCAACTAAAATCTAACTAAATTGGAAGTATCTAACATAAGATATTTCTTAGATTCTAAAACATTCTATCTTATGGTAGTTCATTGGCTGAAAATAGATCGCATGACACTCCCTTCTATTCCACAAAAGAGGACACTTAGCCAATTCCTTGAAAACCTTCTTATTACTTTAGGAGACACTAGAGGATGACACTTGTCAGGTTCCATAACCTTACTGAGAACACATGACACTCTCTGATTTACCTATACTCTTATTATATCTTTGTTTAGGAATGTTCCAACTTTGACACCTATCACAATCCGCTTCTTCCAACTTTAACAGCTTAAAAGAAAATAAGACCCATAGCCTTTCTTGCCTAAGAAACTTAAAAAGGAGCATAGGGACAAGTGGCAATTTCCACTTCTCTCAACAAAAGACACATGGCAATCTTTGCTTCTTTATCTAGGGTTACGTGGTAGTCTCTACTTCTTTTAGCTACCTTCTTAGAAACTTGTGGAAAGTGACACGTGGTGGTCTCCACTTTACTCTATTTATATCATAGAAACAATTAGGACCCATTTCATATTTACATGGATAGTGACACTTGGTGGCTTCCACTTGCTTTAGAAACAAAAATTGAGACCCACAACCTTTCTATATTGATGAAGCAAAATGAAGATAATTTGGATCTCGACATGTGGTGGCTTCTGCTCTCTTCTGCTACGATACATGGCATCCTCCATCACTTTTAGAAAAGTAAAATTGAGACCTTTTGCAATTGCCACTTGGCACTTTCTTCCTAATCCTAATACTTAGCTTTTGAAACCTTCTACTAAAAAGAGATTTAGAATGCGGATGCCAATATGAAACACTTGAAATGTGGATGCCAATATGAAATGTGAATGATGACACTTGTCACACTCCACTAAGTTGCTATGAGGTACGTGGCAATCTCTTTAGCCTTATTGAAATTATGAAGAGTGCCTTAGATGACGACACTTGGTAGCTTCTACTTGACTTTGACACTTAGACAAAAATGAATCAAAAGGAAAAATAGCACTTGTGCCCTATTTCAAAACTTCATCATCTCAGATCAAAGCATGTGGGAATAAAATTTTACAGCGCACAACTAAAAAATAGAATGAAACATAGAGTAAATTTTTACTCTACAGTTATTGGTGACCTTAAGGACTTTTGAGCCTGCTCAAAAAGAAATCAAAACTCCCACTAGATCAAAATTCTAAAATTATAGCTTTAGGAATGCTATTTGGTAGGCAGACGACTCATCATCAGATAACCCTTACTTATTCTACAATTCATTGAAGGCTAAATCAAGGTTAATAATATCCTTGTGTGAAAATTTTTGCAAAATTTGAACTGTAGCCTTCAATTTGAATTCAAGCTAGGAAATAGGAACTAAGATAGCTTCTACTTCAGGTACTAATGAATCACCCCTTAGATCTTAGAACACTATCTAATCATTCTATTTAACCAATAGCAAAGGTTCAGTTTCATCTACCATCAACATGGTTTTATCATCAAGAAATGGAGAAGGAAGTTGCAATTGCACTAGATCTTCAATATGTTGTTTCATCTCATTGATTCCTTCTTTCATGACATCTAGGAGCTCTCTACAATTGATAGCTATAGAATTTCAACTGAGCACCTCATTTAATCACTTAGCAGTGACCATTCTATCATTGATTCTTGTTGTTGACAACATTGCATCCATTGAATCATAAAGATTTTGTAGCAACATTTCAGAGTCCATTACTCTCCTAGAGACTGTAGCTAGAGTGTTTACAACTGAACTCTCCACCTTTTACACAATTTTTGTGCATTTAGCAAGAAGGTGAGAGAAGGCCTGAGCTAAATAATCTCTAAAGAGATTCTATTCCACATGGATTCATAGAGCTCTTTTACCATACTTAACACTCCAACATTCCTTGGCCTATTGGCCAGCTCTATTGTCAATTGTGTTGCTCTCTATTTCTCTACTTGAAATTGGGCTTGTATAGTTGAAGTATTATTTTGTTTGGCCAGTATCTTCTATTGTAATTGAGTAACCTACAATAGGTGTCCCTCACATTTTTCTTGTAATGCTGCCTTTTTTCACCTTAGGGTTGTCACCGCATCCTTTACCTATGTAAGCCCTAATTTTAAAGAATCATTTTGGGCCTAAACTACTCGGTGAGTCTGAAGAGAAATAGTATCTTGCAACTATTTATTTAGATTCTCTATTTCATTGTCTTTTCTATTGATCTCTAAGGTCAAATTGTTATAGTTTGCCTTTTCCTTGGGTAGATCGGCTTCCATCTTCTATAGCCTCCTTGATGTCTTCAAGTAGTCTTTAGTAACTGTAGAAGTCGATTCAATCAGTAGCTCAATTTTGTCTTGTGTCTTGAAGAGGGATATGTCGATGGCCACTGCATTCATCATGTAATCCTCTAGTTGCATCTGCTTAATTGGCTTTATTACATTTGGTGACAAATGAGTCACCATCAATTATTGTTGGATGGGGTCAAATTGTGACCGCAGATGGGGTGTAGCCAATGTTTTATTATCCTTGATCTTCTTTTTCTCTCTTCAAGCTTCCCTTGCCTTCCTAGCAGCATCCGCTTAGGTCTAAAAGGTAGAAGGAGAGGTAATGTGCCCACCCACAAAAGGATGTCCCTGTGGTAAACCATATTGAATAGCCAATTGTTGGCTATGGGCAATCTAAGGGGAAATTTTCTTGGGAATAGAGGGGGAGAAATGAGGTAATGTTAAAGCCTGAGGTGGCCTAGATGGGGTGAAGTGAGAAATGGTAATGATAGAAGTGGTAAGGGATGCCATCTGGCTAGATGAAATAACCAAGCCAATAGGAGAAGAAATAGACTGAGAAGGAGGGATAATACTTACTTGAGGAGCAATTACAGTACTCTATAATTGGCACTATGGGGTGTCCATCTCCTCTTTTGAATCAAACTAAAACTACACCCTCTTTCATTTCTTGGGTGTCTCTTCTTTTGGCTACATTTCTTTCCCTTTCAATGATGCTTGTGGAGAACTAGGAATATCTATAATTGATGCCGATGGGGAAGCTTTTGATGGTGAAGGCACCACACTCTTATACATTTCCATGATGTTGAGATATTGGGGACAAACTGATATAGTTACTACAGCTGCAGTTGTCTCTAAGGCTTGTGACTCTTGGCTTGACTCAGCCCTAGCTTCCTGATCTACACCTGGTGTTGGCAAATTACTTGTCTCTAGGCTAGATATATGGGAGAGATGGAACTCATCCCATAGTTCTTCCCATCTCTCATCTATGTCTACATTCTCAAAATAATGGGTTGTTTGACAAATTTCCTACCTATATTTCCAATAAGCCTCTATTTTCTCAGCATCCCAATCTTTATTCTTTAATGTCCTTCTTAAGCTAGAAGCCATTATGACTTTAGGATCATAATCCCTCTGTTTAACATAGAACATTTCCCAGGGTCTATTTTGTGTAAGGGGGAAGTTGGTTAACTCAAAATAAAACCCAGGAGCATCTTCTCTAAGATTCTTCTTGGTTTCACAAAAAGGGTGGCCCTCATGTTTAATTTTGGTTGCAACCCTATTTGTCCTTATCCATGAGGCTATGAAACCATTTGGGTCATAAACCCATTTGTCTTCTATTAGAAGGAAACCCAAAAAAGCTAGCTTTCTGAGCAACACAACTTCAGCATCTCTAGCTTCCAAAACCATGCTGGTTGTCATCCATGGGAGGTCATACATTTTTCTTTTCCTCCTCCCAGAGCCATAATCATTATCTACTACTAACACCTACCTGGTGACCTTGAGGAATGCTAACCTAAGAGTCAAAATATTAGGTAGAAACATTATTTCCCCACAAAAACCATGGACTCTTATAATTGTATGGTGGGATCCAAAATAGAAATCACAAGGAATTGGGCAACTGGCCAAAAGGTTTGAAACACTTGGGAATAATATATTCATAACTGGTTCGGGGTTGAGATGAAAAAAAGTAGGGGTAACAAATAATTCCCATAATTCATATGGGTCACTAGTCTTTGACAAAATATGTGTCCATGTAGACACATGAATGGTTCTTTGGAGATCAAAATTTGGGTCATACATATCAAGATACATATGTTGGGAAAAGAGGTTAGAGTTATGAAACAACATGAGGTGAAACAAATAAGAAGAGTACCTGAAAACCCCTTTCAATTTGAAATGGGCCAGTTGTTCCACCATTGAGAAAGCAATTTGTTAAAAAAAGTCAAGCCTATACTCTTGAGTTTTGTCCACAGTCTTCAGCCTGAAGAGGATAGCCATTTGTTCTGCATAAACTGCCATATCATCTTTCATGCCAAAGATGAAAGCTATCATAGACATTGCATCTTGGCTAGCTTGTGTGAATTTGTCTCTTGTTATAGGGAGTGTGGGCATCGTATTTTCATCATCGCCCATTTGTAATTTGAATCTCAAGAACCTTGATTTAGTATTGATGTTTGCCAATGTTCTTTGTGTTGTTTCCAAATTCAGCTTAGCTCATTTTGGAAGCAACCTCCTACGAAACTTATCTATTTCATCTCTCGTCTCTCTATCTCATTTTTTGATACGAGTTCCTTAATTCATTTTCATCTTGGTCAGATCGGGGAGTGGTTACTATCCCATCAAGGCCAAGTTTTCCCTTCCCCTTTTCCTTTTTCTCCTCTTTCCGGAGTTAGTCTCTTCTACATTTTCCATTCAAGGGCGGTGATTTTCATCGCCCATGCTTATCCATTGTTTTTTCATGCAAGGGCGGTGATTTTTGCCACCCCTGCATTTTCCTTGCAAGGGTGGCAATTTTTGCCGCCCCTGCATTTTCCTTGCAAGGGCGGCGATTTTCACCGCCCCTACATTTTCCATGCAAAGGCGGTGATTTTCGCTGCCCTTGCACGTCTCGATTTCCATGCAAGGCATTAATGGCCGCACGCGTTGGGTTGTTGGGGTGAGTTTTTCACCCTATATATTCTGATTGGAGCCTCTTTCTTCTCACTGCTTCCTCTCCTCCTCCTACCTCTTACACCTGGGTGCCTTAAGCGACATTTTGATGCACCAGCTCGCAGATCCAACCTCGTGGCACATGCATTTTCCAACACCTTCAGTGAACTCCTGCACACCTACTCCCGTCCAAGCAAGATCATCCCCTATGATGGAAGTATCTCCTTCAAAGGTGAAGATGATGAAATATAAGTACCAGGGCATCTTCTCGCTCATAGTGGTCACCTCGAATGTCGATGACATTCGAGACACCGAGATCGGCCACGTAGATATGGCCAAATTCTTGGGATGAACCAAAGTAACAAATCCCAGCACTGGGATAAAGAGGATTATTGAGAGCAACATCCACCTAGTGGCCACCTTCCCAGTAGCAGCACTTCATGCGGAGTTCATCTTCCAATGCGCACATTTTTACGACAAGGAGACCAGATCGGTCTCAGACGCCAGTGGTAGCATGATCATTCGGTTGGACCCCAAATTTATCGACAAAGTTTTCCTATGTCCACCAGCCACCGAAGTAACCCAAATTGACTTCGAGAACGCGCAAAGGGAGTACGACAAAGACCCTGAGAGGGCAAAGAAGGTCCTAAACCATAAATGGTTAAAAACCCCAAGGGCCAGTCTATCTAGATGGCCAAAAAGCTTCCCCAAAAGTGACTTCATTGAAGAAGTTGGTGACTTAATCACCCTCCTCAGTAGAGTATGGGGCCTCCCGTCCTCTTCACAATTCCATGAATGGATGTATCCATTCATTAAGATCATCCTGCAAGGCAAATAGGCCATCTTTTGGGGGGAATAGATCAACAACGCTATTCATGAGCAACTGACCAAGGTACAAACTTCTTTCAAATTCTACATGACCTCGTACCTAGTCTACATAGCTGCTGCCATGCGATCTTTCCCAAGTTTAACAATAGAAGGAGATAGGAAGACCACCCCAGTCTATTCATATTATCCACAGCTAACACTTCAGGGGTCAACACATCATTTTAGATGAGTGAATGACGCATTCTTTTCCATATTCCTATGTCTCTTTGATCCTCAACTGGAATAGAAGAGAATATCAGATGAGGCCTGGACAGTAGTGAACAGTTTTGGCTGCATGTTCCTCCAGTTCTGTACATTTTCTTATCTTCGAGTGGGTTTCTACCAAGGATACCTTTATATGCTCCCTGGATTCCCTTCAGATAGGTTGGTCCTAATGGAGCTTTGCCGACAACTGGCCGTCGAGCACTCAAAACAGATGGAGCTTAAGAGACCCTGTTTCAAGTTTCCTATCTAGATTGGCAGATTTTTAGTTGCTACATTGACTAAAGCCAGAGTTATGGAAACAAAGATGTAGATGGTTACCATCAAATTATTCAAAAGATGGGAAAATTTTGATTACATGGGAGTCAGAGAGATGATTTGAAGGAAGACTCAGTTTCACGAGCCCATGATTGAGGACATCTAGGTGGATATAAGGACGGCTGAAGAGATAAGGAAGATGGACTATTGCCGTCTCACGCTAGAGCAGATAGAGTACCTCGGACTTGCTGAGGTCCCTTCAGGGTTGATTGACGATGGGAATTTCATGAACAGTAGATATCTGATAGAAAAGGTCGCTGGTTCCCCTCTTACTCCAATTAACTGGTCTCAAAAAGAATTGACCTCTTTAAGGAAAAGATTTGAACCAATATTGGCTAACACCAATAGTTGGTTGGCAGCAAAGGGGATCACCCTAAAAGAGTTCATCACAGGGTCAGAGGCTGAATACCAAGTAGAGATGAAGAGAAAGGCAGAAAGCTAAACCAAAAACAAAGATGACGTTCCTTCATCGTCTAGACCTCACAAGCCTAGGATCGTCTTTGTATCCAAGAAGCCTACATCAGCACAAGAGCCTGAGGTAGCAGCCGAAGGAACCAAAGAACAAAGCCCCGAGGTACAGGCAGCTCAACCAATGGGGGTAGCAGACCAACCTTCAGAACGACCAGGTGTTGGGTCTCCAACCTCGACGGGACAAGTACGACCGATCTAGAGCACCTCTCCTTCTCCCCCTCAATCTCCTACGGTGCCCACTTCTCCTATCTCTCCTATCAGTGTTCCCTCTTCTGGACCCACTTCCCCTTCCAAAGTTGTTTTTGGTGATCCTCAGGGTCCTTCAGCAGGTTCACCTCGCTCTTCTGCATCCATTCTAAGTTTATCATCTCCATCTTTTAACCTCCCACCAAGCCCTGCACCTAATCCAGAATCAGCAGTTGGTACAGTTTCATCGGTCACTCCAACCATGACTACTATCACCACCAGTAGTGTGGAAGCTGTTACAATGACACCAGCAGAGGTGACTATTGTTGCAATAGGTACTTCTCTCCCGCCATGGATGTCTGGTTTCACACCTAAAAGGAAGAAAATGGCCATCTCCCCAGATGAATTTGACTTTGGTAGGATCATACCAGCAAAAGTAAAGGCTCCTAAAAGGCCAAAAATCCTCTCCAGGTTAGTCGAAGAGAAGGGGCAAAAATTTCTAGAAATTGCCAAACCTCCTCAGGATGAAGCCCTTGAAGGTTTTGAGATGAGTAGTTATTCCCTCTCTCGTGTCGAACTTGGAAAAGTTACTCACGAAGGGGCAAAGAGTGACCTTCAGGCAGTAATGGACATTATGGTCCAAAAGTTTGACAAGGAAAAAGAGATGAAGGATTTTTATAAAGCCAAGACTGAGCAGTTAACGGCAGTAATCAAGAGATTCACTATCCAACCTGAAGCAGCGACTCCAGAGGCCTTTTTTATGGATGATTCAGTCATTCAGAAAGCTGAAAAGACTTATTTGAAGGGGAAAGTAATGGAGGAATATATTGACAGAATGCACAACCAAGGAATCTCTCTGCTATCTGAGGTTGTGGAAAGAACAGGAAAAATGAAGAGGTTGAAAGCTCAGGTAGACGATTTTGTCTCCCTTGTCTCTCAGGAAATTGATGGCTTGGAGAAAGATCTCGACATATGGAAGGAAATGAAAGATCTAAAAAAGAGTACCCTGATATCTATCGATGTCATCCCCAACAAAGATTCTTATGTTGAGATCAAGGAGGTGATGATCTTCAGGATTCAGGTACTCAAAGATCTAATTGATGATCTCAAAGCTTTCAAGGAAGCTAGTGATAAAAGTGACCTGAGCTTGTTAAACAAATTAGAAGAGTTGCCCTGTGACTTGACCTCCAAGGATCATCAGTTCCTTCCAGCAGATGAAATGATTCAGAATTTTGAAGGGATGATCTAGAAGGATTTCAAAGGAGCGTCTTTCTCAATGACTTCAGTAGACAACATTCTAGATGCTTAGTTAACTTTGGAGAATTTAAAATCCAGGTTAATTGGCCACTCTAAGGCCATCATAGCATTGAAAGACGCACTAATTAGATCAAGGGTCATCTCTAAAAATGTAGTTGCACCAGATAGTGTAGGAATTTAGGCATCGATCACCATGTACGATGCTCATTTGAAGAAGTTCGGTGGCAAAAATTGACACACTCTCTCTCTCTTTCTCTCTTCTTCTATCCTTATGCATTTCTATTTTGTGCAGAATGCATGCAATTTTGTAAATATGTAATTACATGTAAATATTTTGGAAAATATCTAAAAGTTAAAGATGAGTCATCTTTGACCAAGATATTTTATATATTTTATTATTTTCTCTTTTTGAGGATTTTCTCCCTATATATAGTGAAGACCTCATTTGTAAAAGGATCTTGGAAAACTCAATAGCAAACACTCTGCTGAAATTGAAGCAACTTTTGAGACTTTGTGCTCAAATTTGTAAATCATATTCTGTTGAATGAATGAGAAGCAGATTATTTCAGACTTTGTATTGAGATTGTCTATGTTATTTAGGAAATAGTTCTTATGTCTTTTTCCTGGTAACATCTTGTTTATCTGATTTAATAAGCAAGTGGGTGTGTTATTATTATCTAAGGGCGCTTCTAGAGGGTAGAAGATAGACTTTGTGCTGCTTTTACCTTTGAGATTCTTTTATCTTTTGTAGTTTCAGGTGAAGACTTTGTGCTTGACTTTATTCTACGGTTATACTTGTTCCGAATCCATGGAGAAGCTATGGAAGACTTTGTGCTTGCGTGAGCATTCTTGTGCCTTTGTTACTTCAGGTGATTTCTCACTCTCTGTTTAATACCATTCCTGAAATAAGAGGAATATTGTTAGCATCAGACCAAGATTTTCTCCCTTTTGTTCTTTATATATTACTTCTGAAAAAAGAGAAGTAGATGCTGTTATACCACCCCCATGTGTTATTTTCTGCTTAATTATATATATGCTTATAGCACATAAATATTGATAGGAAACCTCCCCTTAATGAGAGGAGAGATTTACCCCATCTATATCTGGTAAAGCCGCACTCTTCGTGGTGTAAATCTCCCTTATGCTATGGCTGATATCCCCATTTTGCCATCATTTAGTTGATGACAAAATATTCACCCAATAGTTTTTTGGCGACTCTGCTGGGGAATCGAATGTGCAGTCTAAAACCTCAAGTTTCAGGTTGAAGTAGTCCCTACCCTTACCCATTACGTAATCTAGCGACTCCGTTTCATGTCTTACCCATTATCATTATAGCCTTACCAGCTATCTCCATTATATTATCTGGTCAGATTAACCAGAGTTACTGGGAAGAACATGCATCTTAGAGCCTCAAGCTTCAACTTGAAGTAGTTTCGGTCCCATTTTTGTTTTAAAAATTTGGCAACCCCACATTACACCATAGGTAAGAGATCTAAGGGTGTTGTTGACCCTGTGTTTGAGTTGGCACAATAGATTAATTTTGATCTGTTTCCCCCGTCAACTTCTCTTCGACGGTCTAGGAGTGTTCCTTCTAGCCTTGTCGGGTCACCAACACAAGGTAGAACTCCTTTTCCCGCTGTCAATCGCTGCCTACCTATAAACACTCCACCAAGGTTTGTTATCCCACCTTTTCATCCCCTTATCATAATGGCTCAAGGCCCGTGGGGTAATTCTTTCGGTCCTCTTAATTTAACCCCACCTCTGCACGAACTACCTCGTAGTTCTAGGAAAAATTTATCTAAATTTTTTGGTGATGGAAAGGTTCATCCCGACGAGCATATTGCCACTTTCTCCATAGCATGTGGCATAATAGGGGTCGAATTTGAAGATGTGGCAGTGAGACTTTTTGTGGAGACTTTACAAGGTGCCGCTGCGGATTGGTTCTATCACTTGCAAGTCAGGTCAGTAATTGACTGGAATACCCTAAAGTCCATATTTGAAGCTTGGTTTAAACCCGCTAAAGATGCACATGCTTTGTTAGCTCAGCTAACACAGATGAAAAAAGAATCCCAAGAACCCATGAGGGATTTCATAGCCAAGTTCAACAAATTAAGAAATCGGATTCCTACTGTGGCTCAACCCACGCCGGAGAATCTCAAATGCTTTTTTATCAACTCACAGCTTCCCGAAGTAAGTTTTTTGTTGAGATGAGCTGGCCCTATGGACCTACCCTTGGCTCAAGGATTGGCCACTGAGATTGAAGATGATCTTATCCTGGCAGGCAAAATCAGGAAAGATTCTGGTAAAAATAAATACCCCTCACCTATCGAAAGCTCTTCTGCGGGCACTACTGATCTTATGGTGTAAAAATTAACAAATGAACTAATTGCTTTGAAAAGACAAATTGCTCAAGGCCCGTCTGCCCCTACCTATCGAGATGTACCCAGGAGGACATTTCAGAATCAACCATATCAAGGTAATACTGCCTGAACCCAAGGACAATCAAACCACCTACCTCTCCCTTCAGGAAGATTAGCCATTGAAGCAGCACCTACAAATTCAGTGGTCAGATACCTAGAAGCTGAGCACAACCACTCCTTTCAGCCGTAGCTAGATCAATCAGAAAGTGCTAACCTCTTTGATGAACAGGATGAGGAATTAGCTGGTGACTCCAGTATTAGTTTCCTGGATTATCAAGATGAAGCTAGAAGTAAAGGAGAAGATTCAGAGGGAGCTTACGCTATTTTTACCAGATCTCAAAATCAGTCAGCTTCACATGCTGACAAAGGGAAAGCAGATGATGAGCCCCGGCCAGTAGTTTCTATTGCCCAATGCGGGACTCCATTACCTCCGCAATCAAAAGATCAGGTAACTCATAAAAGAGTAACTACTCCCAATCACTCAATATCCCCCTCTCCTACTACTCAGGACGGCGAAGTACCTGTTAAAGCCTCTGATGAGGGGATTTCTTCTTCTTCTATTGCAACCACTTTTCAATCATTTGATATTATTGATCATGTTAGAAAGACTAAGATTCAAATGACAGAGGTTGAGTATTTGAGGGCTAACCCAGAGCAGTTTGATAGGTTAGCAGAGTATGTTAAAAATAAAGCTGTCCCTGTAGGACAAAATCCTTTGAAAGTTGTTCTTGATCTCCCCAAAGACAAACCAACCCAAAATAATTTGGTGGTGACCCCTCCCGTCACTCCCAGAAAAATAGAACCTTTCTATGTTTCCCTGCTTATAAATGGTTACAAACTAAGTAACTGCATTATAGACTCCGGGGCTTCAGATAACGTCATGCCTGCAAAAGTGGTAGATTCTCTCAGCTTAACTTTAACCAAAACTTTTGGGAGGTGTTTTTCCATGGAAAACAAGCAATTTCCCCTCCTTGGCCAAATAAAAGATGCCCAATACGCCTTCGCAGCTTTTTCAAAAAAGTGAATTAAAATGATGGTCCTAGTAGCGGATGTTCCAGCATCTTATGGTATCCTGCTTGGGCAAAATTTTTGTAAGGATGTTGGAGGCGAGTTAAGCATGGACCTATCTGAAGCAAGGATTCCAGTTCAAGGCGTCATGAAAAGGTTGCTTCCTGAAAAGGAAGCTAGGTATGTAGTTACCCGTTCCACAGCACCTGAAGCTCAGATTTTATTTGAGTCATCAGGCATGGGCACTTATTTCTTATCCACAGATGAGATCCACGGTGCATTAGATGAAACTCCTACGGGTGATGATTTGATTTTGGTTTTAGCTGACGTGAAGGATGGAATGCCCAAGCAAAATGAACACATAAAACAACCTTTTCCCCAAAATGGAAAAGTTTTTATGGAAAAAGTAATACCTGATGAGCTGTGGACTTTGGAGTTCGACGACAGTTGCTCTTCTACTGGATCAGGAGCGGGAGTTGTGTTGGTATCCCCTCAAGGAGAAATTACTCCTTTTTCCTACAAATTACAATTCAATAATACTAACAACACGGCCGAATACGAATCCCTGTTGCTCGGACTACAGGCTGCCAAAGAAAAGGGCGTTAAGAAACTCCATGCTAAAGGAGACGCTGAGTTGATAGTCTGTCAGGTAAGGAACCTCTATCAGACCAAGCATGAGAGGTTGTGCCATTGCCGCAATCTAGTATGGGATCAAATCAAAAATTTTGACGCCTTCAATATCTCTACCATTTTGAGAGAATTCAATGATCGTGTAGATGCATTGGCTGTTTCTGCCACCCTCCTGATTTCCCACCCAGATTTTAAGGGAGATAAGTATACTATTGAGCTAGTTTTCCGACCAAGTGTACCAGACAATGTCGACCACTGGCAGGTGTTTAACAATGATGATCAAATCATCACCTTCTTGGAACAAAAGGACACTTTCAAACAATTACATTTTGAAGGTAGTGAGCCCCGGGAGTGCGGACTGACCCCTGAAACCTAGACCCATACAGGTGAAGATTTTCTACAGCTAAAGGGGAATAAAATTCCCAAAGGTTTGGTTTCCCTAGAGAAGCTATTTGATGACCATGATAGGTTCGTCAAACAGCAACGAACAGATTCAAATTCTTCTCAAGATTTTGATCAAGTCAACTTGGGAACCAAGAACGACCCTAAGATGGTAAACATTGGAAAATGCTGCACTTCTAAAGAAAGGTTTGAGCTTGCTAGTTTACTCCGCCAATATAGGGACGTATTGGCTTACACTTATGATGACTTGAAATCTCTCAGGCCACATGACATTCATCATGACATCCCTCTGAAAGCCAACTATGTGCCTTACAAATAGAAATCCAGGCAATATAATCCAAAAATCTCAGGTATTATTTTAGCTGAGATACAAAAGATGATGGATGCTCGAATAAATTTTCCGATCCATCACTCAACATGGGTTGCTAACATAGTACCCGTTAGAAATAAAAATGGTGAGATTCGAATCTGTGTAGATTTCAGAAACTTGAATCAGTTGTCCTTAAAAGATAACTACCCCCTCCCCATTATGGATCAAGTATTACAGATGGTAACAGGTTCAGAAATGTTATCAATGCTTGACGGTTTTTTTGGTTATAATCAAGTTGAGGTCGGGAAAGCAGATTAACACAAAACAATGTTCACGACCCCCTGGGGCACTTTCGCTTATCGTAGAATGCCGTTCGGTCTAATAAACACAGGCACCACTTTTCAAAGGGCTATGGATCTCGCTTTCAAAGATGTAATGGGAAAATTCATTGTAGTATACTTAGATGATTTGACGGTATTTTCAAAACAACACTCTGAACATGTTCACCATTTGCAAAAGGTCTTGGAACGCTGCCGTCAAAACGGCATCTCGTTAAATCCAAAGAAATCCATCTTTGGAGTAACTAAAGGGAAACTTCTCAGACACATAGTGTCTCGAGAAGGCATCAAGATTGATTCAGAAAGAGTTAGCTCCATCCAGGAACTTACTCTGCCTACCAGCAAGACCGCAGTTCACTCTTTTTTTGGAAAAGTGAATTTTCTTAGGAGATTCGTTCTAGAATTTGCTGAAAAAACCCGTCATATTGTCAACATGATGAAGAGCAATGCCGCATTTAGGTGGACTGTGGAGGGCAAATCAGCGTTCAAAGAAATTAAGGAAGCAATCACTTGGGCACCAGTTTTGGTCTGTCCAGACTATACTAAAGGTTTCAAGATATATAGTTACGCCTCTGAGCATACACTGTCAGCTATTTTGGTTCAACCAAATTCAAAAAATATAGAATCTCCTATTTCATTCATGAGTTTCCCACTCAAAAATCATGAATTAAAATATTCCCTTATGGAGAAACATGCTTACGCCGTGGTCAAGGCTGTCAAGCAGTTCAGGTTTTATATCTTGAATTCTCACACCGAAGTTCTCATGCCAGATACAACAATAAAATCTATTTTGACTCAGCAAGAGTTTGGTACAAAGAGGGGTAACTACATTGCCAAAATTTAGGAATTCGATCTGGACATCAAACCAACCAAACTTGTACGAGGAAGGGGCCTCTGCCAATTGATCACCAACAACATTCCAGACAAATTAAAAAGTGAAGATCAAGATATCGAAAGCGTGCCCACAGTTCTCTTTGTCGCCACTACTGATGAGTGGTTTTCTAACATTGCTTATTTCCTAACATATGGTGAATGTCCTCCTCATCTTTCTTTTAAAGAAAAACAGAATGTTAAATTAAAAGCAATTGGTTATGTTCTGTGGGACAATGGTCTTTATAAGAGAAACCTGGAAGGGGCATTTCTTCGTTGTGTTGACAAGGCTCAATAAGGAAGAATTTTAGAATCTTTCCACAATTTGGCCTGTGGAGGACATTTCTCCGCACTAGTGATGGCACACAAGATTCTGCGAGCAAGGTACTATTGGCCCACTCTTTTTTAGGATGCTTAAAAATGGGTGCATAAGTGTGAACTGTGTCAGCAATTCGTCAGAAAACCTAAGCTACCTACTTTACCCCTCAAGCCAGTTGTGATCGATGAACCGTTCCAGCAGTGGGGTATTGATTTCATTGGCGCAATTAACCCATCTTCAAGCACCGGACATGATTATGTCCTCACCGCAACATACTATTTTACTAAGTGGGTGGAAGCCAAACCAACTAAGCATGCTACATCTGAAGTAGTATGCACCTTCCTCAAAGAAAATATCATCTCCAAGTTTGGGGTTCCACTAAAAATTATGACAGATAATGCAGCCTACTTTTCATCACATGAAATCACTCAATTTTGTTTCCACTATGGGATTACCTTGTCTCACACTTCAGACTATTTCCCTCAGTGAAATGGACAAGCAGAATCAAGTAACAGGAACCTGGTCACCATTATCAGGAAGTTGGTGGACGATAATCAGAGAACATGGCACAAAGCTTTGGATGATGCTTTATGGGCCGACATGATAACACCTAAAAGAGCTATAGGTATGTCACCTTTCCAACTCCTATATGGACAAAATGTAGAAATCCCCATCACCCTTGAACTACCAGCACTTAGATTAACCAGAGCAATCAAAGACTCGACCTTTGAAAGCTCAGTTGACAAGCGGATCATGTGTCTAACTGAGCTAAACGAACAACGAGTTATGGTGGTGGATCGGATCAGGGAACATCAGAACCAGGTGAAGGCACTTTTTGATAAAAAATCTAAAGCACGTGAGTTCCAAGTTGGAGATCAAGTCTTGTTATGGGACAAGTGGCATGAACCAAAAGGGATGCATGGAAAATTCAACTCCCTGTGGAGGGGTCCGTTCACCATTCGACAGCTTTATGGCGAAGCCAGCTTTTTGCTGGAGTATAAAGATGGAACACCATTTACACTACCTCACAATGGGCAGCATCTAAAGCTTTTCAACCCTTGAAGCTCGGATGAGTCCATTTGTAAAATATGTACAGTACTTATTTTGTTTGTCTTTCTTTCTCATTTTTTTTTTCGCTCGACTCCGTAGCCCAATGGCTAGGATGAAGGCACTTTGAGACTGGTTTTCTACTTCTGCTTATCTTTTCAACAAGCAGAAGTTACCCAATAGGAGCCAACTATTGTTTCCAAATTCAGCTTAGCTCATTTTGGAAGCAACCCCCTACGAAACTTATCCATTTCGTCTCTCGTCTCTCTATCTCATTTTCCGATACGAGTTTCTTAATTCATTTTCATCTTGGTCAGATCAGGGAGTGGTTACTATCCCATCAAGGCCAAGTTTTCCCTTCCCCTTTTCCTTTTTCTCCTCTTTCTAGAGTTAGTCTCTTCTGCATTTTCCATGCAAGGGCGGTGATTTTTTCCACCCATGCTTATCCCTTGTTTTTTCATGCAAGGGCGGCAATTTTCGCTGCCCCTGCATTTTCCTTGCAAGGGTGGTGATTTTCACTGCCCCTGCATTTTCCTTGCAAGGGTGGTGATTTTTGCCGCCCCTGCATTTTTCTTGCAAGGGCAGTGATTTTTGCCACCCCTGCATTTTCCATGCAAAGGTGGCAATTTTTGCCGCCCTTGCATGTCTCAGTTTCCATGCAAGGCATTAATGGCCACATGCGTTGGGTTGTTGGGGTGAGTTTTTCACCCTATATATTCTGATTTGAGCCTCTTTCTTCTCACTACTTCCTCTCCTCCTCCTACCTCTTACACCTGGGTGCCTTAAGTGACATTTTGACGCACTAGCTCATGGATCCAACCTCGTGGCATGCACATTTTCTAGCACCTTTATCGAACTCCTGCACACCTGCTCCCGTCCAAGCAAGATCATCCCCTATGACAGAAGTATCTCCTTCAAAGGTGAAGATGATGAAATACAAGTACCAAGGCATCTTCCCACTCACATTGGTCACCTCGAATGTCGATGACATTTGAGACACCGAGATCGGCCACGTAGATATGGCCAAATTCCTGGGATGAACCAAAGCAACAAATCCCAGCACTGAGATAAAGAGGATTATTGAGAGCAACATCCACCTAGAGGCCACCTTCCCAGTAGCAGCACATCATGCAGAGTTCATCCTCCAATGTGTGCATTTTTATGACAAGGAGACTAGATCGGTCTCAGACGCCAGTGGCAGCATGATCATTCGATTGGACCCTGAATTTATCGACAAAGTTTTCCTATGTCCACCAGCCACTGAAGTAACCCAAATTGACTTCGAGAACGCACAAAAGAAGTATGACAAAGACCCTGAGAGGGCAAAGAAGGTCATAAACCATAAATAGTTAAAAACCCCAAGGGCCAGTCTATCTAGATGGCCGAAAAGCTTCCCTAGAAGTGACTTCATTGAAGAAGTTGGTGACTTAATCACCCTCCTCAGTAGAGTACGGGGCCTCCTGTCCTCTTCACAATTCCATGAATGGATGTATCCATTCATTAAGATCATCCTGTAAGGAAAATAGGCCATCTTTTGGGGGGAACAGATTAGCAACGCTATTCACAAGTAACTGACCAGGGTACAAACTTCTATCAAATTCTACATGACCTCGTACCTGGTCTACATAGCTGCTGCCATGCGATCTTTCCTAGGTTTAACAATAGAAGGAGATAAGAAGACCACCCCAGTCTATTCATATTATCCATAGCTAACACTTCAGGGGTCAACACGTCATTTTAGATGAGTGAATGACGCGTTCTTTGCCATATTCCTATGTCTCTTCGATCCTCAATTGGAACAGAAGAGAATATCAGACGAGGCCTGGACAGTAGTGAATAGTTTTGGCTGCATGTTCCTCTAGTTCTCTACATTTTCTTATCTTTGGGTGGGTTTCTACCAAGGATACCCTTATATGCTCCCTAGATTCCCTTAAGACAGGTTGGTCCTAATGGAGCTTTGCCGACAACTGGCCGTCGTGCACTCAAAACAAATGGAGCTTAAGAGACCCAGTTTCAAGTTTCCTATCCAGATTGGTAGATTTTTAGTTGCTACATCGACTAAAGCCAGGGTTATGGAAATAGAGATGCAGATGGTTACCATCAAATTATTCAAAAAATGGGAAAAATTTGATTATAGGGGAGTCAGAGAGACGATCTGAAGGAAGACTCAGTTCCACGAGCCCATGATTGAGGACATCTAGGTGGATATAAGGACGGCTGAAGAGATAAGGAAGATGGACTATTGCCATCTCACGCTAGAGCAGATAGAGTACCTCAGACTTGCTGAGGTCCCTTCAGGGTTGATTGACGATGGGAATGTCATGAACAACAGATATCTGACAGAAAAGGTCGTTGGTTCCCCTCTTCCTCCAATTAACTGGTCTAAAAAAGAATTGACCTCTTTAAGGAAAAGATTTGAACCAATATTGGCTAACACCAATAGTTGGTTGGCAGCAAAGGGGATCACCCTAAAAGAGTTCATCACAGGGTCAGAGGCTGAATACCAAGCAGAGATGAAGAGAAAGGCAGAAAGCTGAACCAAAAACAAAGATGACATTCTTTCATCTTCTAGACCTCACAAGCCTAGGATCATCTTTGTATCCAAGAAGCCTAGGTCAGCACAAGAGCCTGAGGCAGCAGTCGAAGGAACCAAAGAACAAAGCCCTGGGGTATAGGCAGCACAACCAATGGGGGTAGCAGACCAACCTTTAGAATGACCAGGTGTTGGGTCTTCAACCTCAATGGGACAAGTACGGCCGATCCAGAGCTCCTCTCCTTCTCCCCCTCAATCTCCTATAGTGCCCACTTCTCCTATCTCTCCTATCAGTGTTCCCTCTTCTAGACCCACTTCCCCTTCCAAAGTTGTTTTTGGTGATCTTCAGGGTCCTTCAACAGGTTCACCTTGCTCTTTTGCATCCATTTTGAGTTTATCATCTCCGTCTTTTAACCTGCCACCAAGCCCTGCACCTGATCCAAAATCAGTAGTTGGTATAGTTTCACCGGTCACTCCAACCACGATTACTGTCACCACCAGTAGTGTGGAAGCTGCTACAACGACACCAACAGAGGTGACTATTGTTGCAACAGGTACTTCTCTCCTGCCATGGATGTCTGCTTTCACACCTAAAAGGAAGAAAATGGCCATCTCCCCAGATGAATTCAACTTTGGTAGGATCATACCAGCAAAAGCAAAGGCTCCTAAAAGGCCAAAAATCCTCTCCAGGTTAGTCGAAGAGAAGGGACAAAAATTTCTAGAAATTGCCAAACCTCCTCAGGATGCAGCCCTTGAAGGTTTTGAGATGAGCAGTTATTCCCTCTCTCATGTCAAACTTGGCAAAGTTACTCACGAAGGGGCAAAGAGTGACCTTCAGGCAACAATGGACATTATGGTCCAAAAGTTTGACAAGGAAAAAGAGATGAAGGATTTTTATAAAGCCAAGACTGAGCAGTTAACGACAGTAATCAGGAGATTCACTATCCCACATGAAGCAGCGACTCCAGAGGCCTTTTTTGTGGATGATTCAGTCATTCAGAAAGCTAAAAAGACTTATTTGAAGGGGAAAGTAATGGAGGAATATATTGATAGAATGCACAATCAAGGAATCTCTCTGCTATCTGAGGTTGCAGAAAGAATAATAAAAATGAAGAGGTTGAAATCTCAGGTAGACAATTTTGTCTCCCTTGTCTCTCAGGAAATTGATGGCTTGGAGAAAGATCTCGACAGATGGAAGGAAATGAAAGATCTAAAAAAGAGTACCCTGATATCTATCGGTGTCATCCCCAACAAATATTCTTATGTTGAGATCAAGGAGGCGATGATCTTCAAGATTTAGGTACTCAAAGATCTAATTGATGATCTCAAAGCTTTCAAGGAAGCTAGTGATAAAAGTGACCTGAGCTTGTTAAACAAATTAGAAGAGTTGCCCTGTGACTTGACCTCCAAGGATCATCAGTTCCTTCCACCAGATGAAATGATTCAGAATTTCGAAGGGATGATCTAGAAGGATTTCAAAGGAGCGTCTTTCTCAATGACTTCAGTAGACAGCATTCTGAATGCTCAGTTAACTTTGGAGAATTTAAAATCCAGGTTAACTGGCCACTCTAAGGCCATCACAGCATTGAAAGACACACTAATTAGATCAAGGGTCATCTCCAAAAATGTAGTTACACCAGACAGCGTAGGAATTCAGGCATAGATCACCATGTACTATGCTCATTTGAAGAATTCTGGTGGCAAAAATTGACACACTCTCTCTCTCTTTCTCTCTTCTTCTATCCTTATGCATTTCTATTTTGTGCAGAATGCATGCAATTTTGTAAATATGTAATTACATGTAAATATTTTGGAAAATATCTAAAAGTCAAAGATGAGTCATCTTTGACCAAGATATTTTATATATTTTATTATTTTCTATTTTTGAGGATTTTATCCCTATATATAGTGGAGACCTCATTTGTAAAAGGATCTTGGAAAATTCAATAGCAAACACTCTGCTGAAATTGAAGCAACTTTTGAGACTTTGTGCTCAAATTTGTAAATCATATTCTGTTGAATGAATGAGAAGCAGGTTATTTCAGACTTTGTATTGAGATTGTCTATGTTATTTAGGAAATAGTTCTTATGTCTTTTTCCTGGTAACATCTTGTTTATCTGATTTAATAAGCAAGTGGGTGTGTTATTATTATCGGAGTGCGCTTCTAGAGGGTAGAAGATAGACTTTGTGCTGCTTTTACCTTTGAGATTCTTTTATCTTTTGTAGTTTCAGGTGAAGACTTTGTGCTTCACTTTATTCTATGGTTATACTTGTTCTGAATCCGTGGAGAAGCTACGGAAGACTTTGTGCTTGCGTGAGCGTTCTTGTGCCTTTGTTACTTCAGGTGATTTCTCGCTCTCTGTTTAATACCGTTCCTGAAAGAAGAGGAATGTTGTTAGCATTAGACCAAGATTTTCTCCATTTTGGTCTTTATACATTACTTCTGAAAAAAGAGAAGTAGATGCTGTTATACCACCCCCATGTGTTATTTTCTGCTTAATTATATATATGCTTATAGCACGTAAATATTGATAGGGAACCTCCCCTTGATGAGAGGAGAGATTTACCTCATCTAGATCTGGTAAAGCTGCACTCTTCATGGTATAAATCTCCCTTATGCTATGGCTGATATCCCCATTTTGCCATCAGTTAGTTGATGACAAAATATTCACCCAACACTTTGCATTTTAGCAATAGTGGGAAATGTAGCTATACTATCATGATACAGGGCTAACATATCCCTGATAGCCTATGCTGTGATTTTCACCATGAATGGACCTCACTAAATGGTGCATGAGGGTGCATGGAACAAGTCTGCACACAATTCGACCAAGTCAGGGCATGGATGCATAGTTAGGACAATGAATTATGCTAGTTGTGAAGTCCATATCCTCATGGAAAATGTTTCATATTGCCCTACTCTAGCCCTTTGTAGACACCTTTGATATTCCCCTTCTCTAAGAGTTTTGCTACTAGCTCTCTAAAGAATTGGGTCCATGATGCCATCTACATAATCTTTTATTTTCACTGGATCACTTGCTTGACCAACTTCAGGAATTTTGGTCCTTGGATAGGTCTTCAATGGTTACATGGGAGCTGAAGCATATGACTTAATTGGAGGAAAATTATCAAGGGATTCATACATCCCAGCTCCTTGTTGTGAAGATTGTGCCCCTTCCATCTTCTATATCTTTTTTGTGATAACTAGTTTGAGCTTTTGCAAAATAGAAACACTTTCACTAAAGCAAGTTTACTAGGCATAGAAAATGCAAGTAGCAAGATATTTTCATGCAGATGAAGGAATGTTTGAGAACTTGTGAGCCTTAAATCTTGCTAAGAGGTATTTATTGACCTATCAAGTCTCAAAATGACATTAAACTCAGATAACCATTAGCAAATCTTATTCAATATTTATGGGATAGCTAGGTAGACACGTTATGCAAGTGGTAGCACAAGGTACCTTAGGGATTTCTAAAGATTTGGGAGACATTCAATGTATTAGAGAATTTTGAAAATTTTGAAAATTTTGAGTTGTCAACTGCGTGTTCAAAGAACACTTATTTAAAAGAAAAGCAAGAAAACAAAAATGGGAAAACAAAGCAATGGAAAGGGGAAAACTACCTAACTTTCATGACAAGCCAACTTATATTGCTAAACAAGTATTTGAATTGGATATAGCTCTGGTGACTTGCTCTCTATCTATGCCACATTGATTTGCCTGCATTTGAGTGAGTTTGAATCAAACATGCTTCTAACATACATAAGCTCTTCTTGTCCTTGGAAGCTTGTCGAATGCTGATTCTTGATACTAGCGTGTCTTATCAAGAAATTAATGATTATTTTCTCATCAATAGAAGCCTTTTGACATATATCATTTATTGACTTAACTCCTACTTCAAACTTAGGTTCTATTGCATGATCATCCTCTTTAATGACTTCAAAATTACCAACTTCTTGCAAGGATAATTCTGAAAGTTTGCAATAATTTTTCATATGTAATTAAGTCTCAATGTTACCTTGTTCATCTGCAACTGGCTCATAGCTTCCTTGAAAAATGGTATAACTTGACCCAATGATTTCAAATAAATCATTCAAATCATGATCCAGGAAATTTCCATGCTCCTCCACATCATCTTGTAAAGTAAGAAGAAAATTAGAAATTATTTCCTCTTCATCAAAGATTAAGGCATACGCTTATGAATTCCCACTTGGAATCTAGAATTCATGTTGAGAGACTCAAGGATCAATAGAAAAGGTGTCTTTTGACTTTTCTTCCTTGAGTAAATTTGGGATTTTATGATCTTCATCAAGTATAACGTAAGTGCCCAGACCAATAGAATCGTAATTTCCATATGGGTCACTTTGCATCATAGCTAATAAATGATCATTTTCCTCTTCATGATCATGTCCAGTCCATTCACCTAACTCCTCAACAAAAACCCTTTCTTCTTTATTTATCATAGCATGGACTGCCTATAACTTTGCAATTGGATCATTGGTGATATGATCCTTATATAATGGCTCAGATAATATCTTCATCTTTGAACCATATTTGGTTTTTAAGATGAGGTGAGACCAATCAAGGGACATATATCCTCCTATCTTGGCTATAAAGTCTCTTGATATTTATAAGCCAAAAATAAGAGGTATATCTATCACTACTACATCTTGATTTACAATTATATTAGGACAAGTATATAATTGTAATGGGAGTTGTTTAATTCTCCATATTCTTTGTACTACTTTGCCATCTAGCTGCATGACCCCTTTAGTGAGTGGCTCATATTTTATCTTTAAAGAATCAGCTATCTACTTAGGCATTACTATAGTACTAGCCCCTGAATCAATCATTGAATTATGTAACAGTTTCTTGCCAACTATTAAAGTTAAATAGAAGGGATTTGGTCTAGCTTTGCTTACCTCTACTGCATTATTCACTAGGGTTATTATCTGTAGATGAACTATATCTTTGAGTTTTTCTTTTTCAGTAGGTCCTTCTTTGATAATAGTACCTTTGGGCACTGGTTGGCCTTGTAGAGCTTCTTTTAGTAGTGTCTTCTATTTAGGAATAGCCAATATATCCCATATTGATCCTTGTGTTGGAGTTTTCTTCAATTGATCCACCACATTTATTGGTCCCAAAGTCTGAGTTCTTTGAGAATAAGGATATCTTGTTTTTTCTTGAATTTGTGTAGGAATCACTTGATTCTGAACCAGTTGAGGCACTTCTTGTCTAAAAACTATGTTTATTTGTCCTTGAAATGGAGGATTCTCCATGACTTGACTATTTACAACCTCAGGCTATTCCACCATCCTTCTCTTTGATGTAGTGTAATAATTAGATTGCACTACTAGTTTTTTGGAGGTAGATGCTTCGTTCAAGAAAATTGATTCTTCATCTTCAACCCATGAGAACAAAGCATGTTTCAGGGCTATTTCTTCCTCTTGTTGCAATGACATCCCTTGCATTTGAGCCACTAGGATTGAATTCTACATACCAGAAGACTGGTAGGCTTGATTGTCACTGAAACTTGCAAACTAACCATCCATTCGTCTTTGATCTGCCACCTTTTGTTCTAGATTACCCATAAGACAATATCTAGGTGTATGAGCATTATTACAAGGGAAACACTAGGCATTACTGTTATCCACATAGTTATTTTGCCTTGGAACAATCTCTCTATTTGAATTGGGAGGAATAGTATGTGACGGTGTGGGGACTACAACTAATTGGTTTGTTGGCTAAGGGTTATTTTGCCTAAGAGGACCCTAGTATTGGTTTGGCTGAGATGAAAATATATTTCCTTGATAGCCTTGATATGGAGGCCTAGGGAATGTATTCTACTATCTTTCTATATTGATCATCACATTAGAAAATTTCCTTATGATATTCTTGATATCATCTAGCTCAGATGAATGAGTGGGGACAATTTCTTTAGCAGATGGTTGAGGATAGGTGTACATAGACACATGTGGGGCTGTAGATTTATGGGCTTATTGAGGTAATGGTAAGGAAATTTCTAGGAACATGGGCATGGGAGGCCTTGGGGGTAACTTTCCAACATCTATTAAATTGTTCTCAGCTCTAACCACATAGTCATAAGCCTCTGGCAAATTGTGTCCTCTAAGTGACTAAATCATAACAGATATATCTGAATTCAAAGCCTTAAGATAAAACACTATGGCCATACCTGGTAATGGTCTAGATATAGTAGGGATGCTTTCCCAAGTCTTTTGAAATCTAGAATTGAAGTTATTTATGGCTTCTTGCGGTACCCTTTGAATGGTAATTAATTGTTGTAATAAAGAAGACTTATCACTCTTCTCTTTGAATCTTTCAAAGAAAAGATCTCTGAGCTGATCCCAAGTAGATATGGTATTTGGGGTCAAAGACTGATACCATTCTAGAGCCTTCCCTTTAAAATAATATGCTAATAATCTTATGGCCACATTTTTCTATGTGACAACATGTATAACATAGACATCTGATACATCCACTGGGCATTCACTGGGATACGGTCCCAAGTGGCTGGTGGTATTGGGAGAATCAATGGACTACTAGTGTTCCAGCTTGAATAATTTCTTAGGGGTATAAGGGCTCCCATATTTTCTCTTGGTATTGGTATAAATTGGTTGACTCTTCTTCTTGGACTAGTTACCAAAGGTGGCAAAAGAATACTTGGATTTATAGCAGATTGTGATCTAGTTACTGTTCCATAGCTATGACTCCTCGTAGCTCTCTGGTTCATATGATCTTAAAAGAAACTTCAAGATTGGTCCCACTGGGTGTTCCAAAAACTATTGATGATTTAAAATTGTACTTGTTCTAACACCAACAATGGGAAGTTTTAAGATGTGGGACTTGCGACTTGAAATAACCTCCAAATTTTTAAGAAGCTCGTCTCTTCTTTATATCAAGTGTATACTAGGAAAAGGGATAGGAATTTTAACAAAAACACAAATGCAAGAAATAAAATCTAATTATGGTGATGTGCCTGAATTTAATTTGACCTTAATCCTGAGCATAGTGAGACTATATGTAAGATTCTTTTACATTTAAGAGCAAACAAGTGCATGATCAATGTAAAAGATGGAAATAATAGAAACAGAGGTTCACATGATAGACTGCTTTTGCAGTGATACAAAAAATGTCAACAAAGGCATAGGGTTTAATCTTCTTATTTGAATTCTCTAGTCACATAAGAGGCACAAAAACATGCATAGTTATATAAACCTTCCAACTCAAGAAAATGAAACAAAGGCAAATGGCATTACTAATCACAGCTCTAGAAAGTCTAAAATCCTTGACAACATAGCCTAGACTACTTTTGTAATGACATAGAAAGTATCAACAAAGGCATAGGGTTCAATCTTCTCATTGATTCTATAGTTACATAAGAGGCACAAAAACATGCATAGTTACATAAACCTTCCAACTTAAGAAGATAAAACAAAGGCAAATGATATTCTTAGTCACAACTCTAGAAAGTCTAAACTCTTGAAAATAATTCTCTCAAAATTTTTGGTCTAGTCTCTCCTCCTTCTGGTGATCTCTGCACCCTTATTTATAGCCTTGGATTCACTCTGAATTGTCTGCTTGTTCCAAATCTAATGGCCCAATTGAAATCTAACCAAACTGGAAGTATCTAACAGAAAATATTTCTCAGATTCTGAAATGTTTTATCTTTTGGCAATTCATTGGCTAAAAATAGATCGCAGGACACTCCCTTCTATTCCACAGAAGAGGAAACTTAGCCAATTCCTTGAAAACCTTCTTATTACTTTAGGAGACACCAGAGGATGACACTTTTCAGGTTCTGCAACCTTAATGAGGACACATGGCGCTCTCTGCTTTACCTATACTCTTATTATATCTTTAATCAAGAATGTTCTGCCTTTGACGCCTATCGCAATCCACTTCATTGAACTTTAATAGCTTAAAAGAAAATAAGACTCACAAAATTTCTTACCCAAGCAATTTAAAAAGGAGCATAGGGATAGGTGGTGATTTCTACTTCTCTCAGCAAAAGACACATGGCAATCTCTGCTTCTTTATCTGGGGTTACATGGTGGTCTCCACTTCTTTTAGCTACCTTCTTAGAAACCTACAGAAAGTGACATGTGGCAGTCTCCATTTTACTCTATTTATATCATAGAAATAATCAGGTCCCATTTCATATTTACATGGATAGCGACACCTGGTGGCTTCCGCTTGCTTTAGAAACAAAACTTGAGACCCACAGCCTTTCTATATCGATGAAGAAAAATAAAGATAATTTGGATCTCGACACGTGGTGGATTTTGCTCTCTTATGCTAGGATACATGGCATCTTCCATCACTTTTAGAAAATCAAAATTGAGACCTTCCATGATTGCCACTTGGCACTTTCTGCCTGATCCTAATACTTAGCTTTTAAAACCTTCTACTGAAAAGAGATTTGGAACATAGATGCTGATATGAAATGCTTAAAAAGTGGATGCCAATATGAAACGTGGATGCCAACACTTGTCACACTCTGTTGAGTTGATAGGAGGTATGTGGCAATCTCCACAGCCTTACTAAAATTATGAAGAGTGCCTTAGATGATGACACTTGGCAGCTTCTGCTTGACTTCGACACTTAGACAAAAATGAATCAAAAGGAGAAATAGCCCTTGTGCTCTATTTCAAAACTTTGCCTTCTCAGATAAAAGTATGTGGGAAAAAAATTTTGTAATGTGTAACTAAAAAATAGAATGAAACGTAGAGTAAATTTTTACTCTACAATACACAAACATTAAACTTTGGAAAAAGGGATTCCAAACTTGGTATCCAATAGGTTACAACTAATGAGAAATGAATTGATATAGTGATGAATGATGATGGATAAGGGAATAGTGAAAAGGAAGATCCAAATAGCTCTCCAAGGTTATTATTTTCATGATCATGTATTATATTGAAGTCCTTAAGTTGAAGATTCAATATCATGCTAAATATTTCCCCAAAACCACTATTGTTTACACAAATGAGACCCAGGTCAAATGATATGAATGAGATGATGGACATGATAGGACAACGGAAATGGGATGAAAAGAGGGGATGATGGGATGAGAGGGGATAGTATGGATGGACTTAACATGAGTATAAAAGTTATGTATATGATATCATTGTAAAAAAATGCATACCACAAGTGATGTAAAATATTGATTTTCATCACCGTGCTTGTCTAAGGTACCAAAAACTAGTTTTCACCATTGGACAATAGTTTAATTTTTTTAGTAATACCATATACAATGAGGTGATATTAGGGATTTGATTTAGGTATAAAACCACTCTAGGTGCATGATGTTCATAATATAATCCAATTCATGACCATCTTGAGTACCTAGTTTATACACTTCTAAATTGAGTTTAGTGATAATGACATAGGTTCCAAACTAAATAGGCTCAAACATACCCTTATTTTCACAATCAACATTTATATTTATTTGATTGTCTTTAAGGACCAAATTACCAATTTCAAACTCTCTTGACTAGTGTTTTTTTGTATTGGTTATGTATCCAATTTTGGTATGACATCAGATGATTAAGGGCATGAAGATGCTTTTCATCTAAGGCTTATAGCTCTTAAATTTGGGTATCCCTATATGCTTCTTCATTTATGATGCCTTTGAGAGATATACATAAATATGATAGTTATACCTTAACTAGAAGATGGCCTCAAAAATAAATACTAATAAATAGGGAGTAGTGCTAGTTAGAGCATGAATACTTGTTTGATAAGCCCATAAAGTATGATATAGCTAAAGACTCCAATTGTACCAGCATCATTGATTATTTTTTTGATTATTTTGATGATGATTTTGTTGTTTTCCTCTACTTGGTCATTACCCTAGAGGTAATATGGTATGGACCACTTATATTAGATGAGTAATTATTTACATAGGGACTTTACACATTTATTATTTAATGGTTTATCATTATCAAAAAGAATGATAGAGGGGATGCCAAAGCATAAAATGATATGATTAAAGATGAAACTAGAAATATATTTATCAATGATACAAGTGGGTGGAATAACTTCCACCCACTTAACGAAATAATTAGTGGTTGTGATAATATGGTTATGGTCATTTGATGAGGATGGGTTAATATTGACAATGATATTGAATCTCTAGGTGGAAAAAGGCCATGGTGTGGTTATGGGTTGAAGTTCCTATGATAGAGCATGAATTAAGTCTCTATGTTTATGACATGCCATGCACTTCCTAATGTATTGAAAAGTATCATGGTCTATAGTATTCCAATAATAACAAATTTAGCAAAGTTTCTTGGCTAGGACCATCCCAATAGTATGTTCCCCACATATTCTATCATGAACCTCCTTGACTACTAAGTGGGCCTCATTAAAATTTATACATATCAATAGGGTTTCATCATATCCTCATTAATAGAGAATGTTTCCAAGAATGGTGAAATAAGATGTTTTTTTAATGAAGGATTTATGATGGTATCGGTTAACGTTTGTGTGAAAGATATTATCATGAAGTGATTATGTATATTTTTATACCATGGGAGACTAGGACTAGTGATGTCACAAACATGTTATAATGCAAGAGATTGATGGGATATAATTAAAAAAAATGATCAATAATTGATGTTGATATGTGTCTAAAGACATCTCAAATAGAGAACCAATGGTAGCCATTGCATTTACAAACTTTTTTATGAGTCAGGGAACCTACTCAAATTTGATATGTTCAAAATATGTTTAAGACTATCAACCATGTGCTCATAATGGATAACCTTATAATCATTTGTCTAGAATTCATTATTGGCCTATTTAATTATAAGTTAAGAGTCACCATAGACTTAGAGATGTTGGATATTCCATTGATGAGAAAGTTGAATCCCTTAAATAAGTACATCATACTTTACAATGTTGTTGGTGCAAGGGAAGGTAATTCTAAAGGCCTTTATAATGAGATCACTTTTAGTTTTCATAATAATTATGTCAACTCTAGATCCATGAGTAGTGAAGGAGCTATAAATATATAAATTCCACATTTATGACTCATTAGTTTCTAGGATAGATTCATTAGGAAATCTTGTAGCGAATGGTTATGTATCACACAAGGGGACTTCCACCAATTAATCTACTAAAACTTGTCCTTTAATTTATTTTTTATTGGCATACTCATTATTAAACTCACTGAGAATCATAATCCATTTGGTCATTCATCTTATAATGGTTTATTTTGAAAGCATCTACTTCAAAGGATCAATCTTGTAAATGAGCTTGGTTTGGTTGTTTAACATGTAATGGTTGGGTTTTTGGTATTCAAAGAAAACTAATAAACATATATATTCAATTGGGTTATAGTTAAGTTTATATGGCACAAATGTTTTTTTGAGGTAATATATGACTTATTATTTTCCATCCTCATCATGTTGAGCCAAGAGGGATCATAAGGCACATTGAGTTGTTGATATGTAAAGAAGTAATGGTTTTCTTAGAATTTTTAGTCTTAGTATTGGAGGATGCAAAAGATACTACTTAAAATCATCAAAGTATTTTTGACATTCTAGACTCTAGTGATATTCATCCCCTTTTGTATAATATGTGTAAATGGTTGACATTTATCTACTAGTTTTGAAATGAAATGATAGATGGCCTGAAGCTTTCCATGGAGACTTCAAAGATAATTGAGATTTTTTGGTGAAGGCATCTCAAAAATGGATTTTAATTTTTTTGGATTTAATTTAATGCCTCATCAAAAAATAATGAATCCTAAGTTTTATTAGATGTGATACCAAAGATGCACTTCTTAAGATTTAACTAGACTTTGTATTCTCTATCTCTCAAAAATCCTCTTAAGAATTATAGGATGTTCATCTCGAGTTCTTGACTTACACAAAATTTCATCAACATAATATTCAATGATGTCATGTATCATTTCATGGAAGATTACAATCATTAATTATTGATATGGTTCACTAATATTCTTTATTCCAAAGGCATGAGTTGGTAGTATAAATTTCCCCATGGAGTGGTAAAAGTTGTCTTGTGTTGGTCCTTTGGTGAAATATGGATTTGATTATAACCAAAAAATTTATCCATGAGTGAAAATATTTCATAGTTGTTTGTCAATCAAACTATCATATCAAGACTTGGTAGAGTAAAATCATATTTATATAGGCCTTGTTGATGTCCCTAAAATCAATATAGATATGAATACCACCTTATGGTTTGCTGATAGGTACAATTTTTAAATTACAATCAAAATAATCAAAAGGTCAAATGAATACCACATATAGGAATTTTTTTAGTTCTTCTTTAACCAAGAACACCACCTTGGGGTGAATTTTATGAAATTGTGATTAATAGGCTTAACATCTAGATGGATGACTAGGTGACATGCAACCAAATATAGATCTAGACCTGGCATGTCAACATATAACTAGGTAAATATGTCGATAAATTATTTGGGAAGAGTAATTAGGATCTCTCATTTTTTATAAGTGAGGGTGGATTCAAGCTTAATCATCCTATGGTTATCTTTTATTAAAATGATGACATCAATTATTTATTTAACTAATGATGGTGATTTATCTTACATATATGCTGGAGGAGGAAACTAATATTCTTCATGTGTCTACATGATATCTATAAATTCTTATAATGGATCATTAAACACCTTCCATTCTTGAAACTAAGAGAAACTATTGATGGTATGATTAGGGGTTAGTCTAGTTTTGCAATGTCATACCTAGAGGACGAACAAAATTCCCCATCTATTGGTGCCTTAGATATATTTTCATCAATAGATAAATCTTTATTTTTATTTTTATTTTCTTTCCACTGGTACCTCATATTTTTTTCACTAGGGTACTATTTTTTTATTATTTTGATTTTTTATTGTCATTTGATTTTTATATTTTTTCTAACTAGGGAGTTATGCATGTTCCCTAAAGTGGGCACATGCATAAAAAATAATTTTGAACCCCTTTTTATGGTCTCCTGATGGTAAATGGTCATGTATGCTCATGTAATCTATGAATGATCATCCTAAGTATTGGAAGGGTTTTAGATTATTGAGGATCATGACTTCCATTCCATAGTGATGTAATTTAAGATGTTGATGAAGGGTTGATGGCACAACCTAAATTTTGTGTATCAAGATGACCTAAAAAAATGTTATAGGTTAATTTAAAATATACCAATGGATTAGGATTTGATGCATAATATGACCCACCATGATAGGAATGTAGATAGTGTCATCTAATTATGTTTTAATGTCATCATAAGATTTGATCATTATGATCTATGGCCTGAGCATGGATTTAAAATAACCTAGATTCTTGATTAAATTGATGTTGTAAAGGTTGACTCCAGACCCACTATCTACAAGCTCTCTCTTGATTTTATAGTTATAGATGAAGACCTCAATATACATGGTTTTATTTTGATTGGTAATAATAGTAGGCATGTCTTATAGATTAAAGGTAAGTTTTTGGGTGTATGAGAGATGACCTGTGAGGGGTTATAACTAATTAGGGTCAATATCTATTAAAAATATTGAATATTGGAGAGTTTTATTGAGAATTTCATAGTGGAAAGAGGATGATTTGAGAAGATCTATAATAAACATATGGGTTGGGGTATTCTCAATATTTTATATGATGTCGTAGTCATCTATAATAATAGTCAAAGGAGGTCTTTGGACATTGACCTTTGGGGGTACCCATTGAGAGGTAAATTTAGGAAATGCCCCAAATATAGTTAATTTAACCATGGTGTGTGGTAGTGATAGAATAATATGATTATCCTTTGATCTTAATAATAGGGATGGTGTTAAGGAGACTTGGTCATTATCTTGATGGTGATGAATTTGTGTTTACAGTGGTCATTGTGGCCAAAAAATGAGTCATAATGTGAGGGGTCTTATATCCACGTTATTGAAATGAGAGGTTTGATCTTGGTCTCAATGTGTATTTTTATATTTTTGGCTTGCTTGGGAAAAGGATCTTGGTATATTCCAAGTTGTATATTCTTGGAAGAATAATCTTCTACATAAACCTCTATTTCTCCATGGTTGATCAAGTCCTAGATATAATTTTAGAGCTAAAAGTACATTTAGGTGTCATGACCATTGACTCAATAATAGCTACTGTATTCATTTTCATTATACCATGCTAGTTTTGGTGGACTCTCATCAAGGGGGTTTTTTAGGAAGAACAATCATGTTAGTGGCTATAAACTTCTTCATGACACTCTCCAGAGGTTTGTCAAGATTAGTGTATCATCACTTCATATATTCTATTTTCATCTTGCCTTTAAGTATAATGATGTTAGATGCACTTTGAGATTTAGAAAGATTAGAGCCTTGGATGGTTTGGTGGACATGTTTATAATTTGTGACCCCATAACCAACCACATTTTTATTCTTATTAAATAAATTTGGATTTTCTATTGAGGTATTAGTTTGATTTTAATTGTCTTTATAAAATATCTTGATTAATCCTTTATCAATTAGATATTTTTCAATTTAATTTATATGTGGACTTGCATCTCATTGGTTCATTTAATTTATTTTGGATTTATTCTTGATCATTTGTTAATTTTTTTTAGAGTGCATTGTGGAAATTGGTGGGTCTTATATCTATTTTCAATTATGTGATACATCAATTAGAACAAGGATGGATTGATTTTGATTTTTTTTCAATTATTTTTAAAGTGCCATAAAGAGTTTGTGACCCTTACATCTATTTTGAATTATGTAGGTATATCTATTAGAGCAAGGAATGCAAAAGATATTTAGTTTCAATGGTCTATAGTTTTAAAATTAAAAATAAAAATGAAGTGGATGTATTGTTACATAAATTGTAACTTTTACAATAAAAAATAAAGTTAAAGTGAATGGTAGAGTTGAACAATTTGTTTGAAAAGTTGACACAAGTTGTTGTATCTAGTTGATAAGATTCTCACATATTGTGTTTGACAAGTAATATATAATTTATATTATTAAATTAAATGTTTACTTATATAAATGTATTTGTGACATTGAAATTTGTGTAGTTAAAATATTGTGTATCGAGAATACTACAATATTTTGTGTACACATGTTTTCTAAATAAATGTAAAATTACAATATTTAAATGTTAAATACATATCTTCATAACTAATGAAAAATTTATCTACCTTTAATTTTAAAAAAGTCCAAAACTTAGACTCTCTATTTTCAAATACCATCTTAACTTTTGAACCCACTCAATTATTGGGTCCTCTCCTTAATCTTTTAATTATATTAAGAAAATATGTGTAAGTTAAAAAAACTCGATGGTGAACTCTTGTTAGTTTAAGTAGTAAAGTTGTTTGATTCATAAAGAGAAAAAGGGATGAGACTGGGATTTACCTAACCCCCTCAATATTCAACTTTTTAACTCAAGATCACCATGTAAAGAATTGATTCATCAAAAATAAACCATAGAGAGAACAAGCTAATAGAAAGAAGCCACTAACACAAACCCTAACATCTTACATTAAAGGCATTAAATCAGACATGTGGAGGGTAGCGTGTTCTTATCTTGTAGTGCTTATTCTTTTACTTTAGTTTTAAGATTTTAAAGAAAAACATGGCCATGGATCTAGAGGTGTTCATTAGTTCCTAGATGCAGGAGGATGCAGAAAGAGTAATCATACTTTTTTTAATAATATCTTCAAAAGTATTTACATGATCGAGCCATAATTAAAAATCCTATTCTTTATTTAAGTTGGCTAAAAAGACACTGACAAGTTGTTTCTCAAGGATCATGCATGGAAATATGCCAATAAGGATTTTTCACCCCTGTAAAAAGGATGAAAGACCTTCTCTATTTTTTTTTTTGGCATTGTACAAGTCTATTAATATGATCTCATGATCTATATTTTATGATAAATGCTTAATGAATTTTTTTGAAAAGTCTACAAATGATGTAATTGATCCCTTTGGTAAGTGCATGAACCATTTCAAAGTTGATCCTCAAAATACTAAGAGGGAAGATAAGCCTCATTATAGGATAATTATTTACATGCTCTCTTAGATACCCCTTCCCATTGTAGTTGTCAAATTTAGGTGGTTCAAAATGAAAATGGAAGGGAAAATGTAATATGTCCTTGTCAAATGGATAAGATCATAGGCCTTCAAATCTTCCTTTATTTACACGTGAACTTAGTTCTATCCCCTAGAGATAAACCTCGATCACTTGCTATTCTTTGGCATATTTGGGTTTAATAAATGGGGCTAATGATGATGGACAATGATCAAGCTTATATTTATTTTGACTTGTGAGAGGTAGATTAGTTTTGGATGGCCTCTTTGGAGTTTGAGGTTAATTAGAAATAGGATCTGTTTGAGATGATAGGGGGTCCACTTTTTGGTTGATTTGATTTATATGATCAATAAAGGATTTTTTATGTTCATTTTTAGCTTTTTATTCAAAGGTAGACTTCCCTTTGTCAAGTTTGACATAGTTAATATTAACATAGTTAGCTAAAGGTTATTCTTCTTCTTTTTCAAAATGATTACAAATAAGAATAGACCTTTTTCATTTATGGATTTATATCATATTAATTAGGTTCTCATGGTAAAAATTGGGAGGGATTATAGATCTTACCTCAATAACCTAGAGTAATAACTCATCCCTATTATCATAAAAATTGTTGTAATTGGGTTATACACTAGTTAGTGTTTAGCAAGTCATATTGTAGATCTTGATTACATGCATCTATATTAGAATGTTTTTCTTCATAATTATCATGATGTTACTCCCTATAAAATAATTTCAAGGTTATTTTTGTGCCTTGATTTTCTAATCCTAAGTTTTAGACAAGTGGTAGATGCCATAAGGCTGATGTGTGGATGGGTTTGGATAGGTTTAGATGATATGAGATGGTTTATATTTATTTATAAGCTTAATTTGATCAAGTTTTTTTACTTAAAATGTGATATGAGACTATATTATTAATAAAATTTGACTTTTTATATGATCTAGTTAGATTGAAATTAGGTAGGGTACACCAACCCTAGGTGGACTAGATTCTTGACTTCAATGCTGAGCTAAGACCAGATCATGGTTTGACTTGGGTTGACTTGATATTTATTTTGATGAGTGTTAGGTTTAGACTAGATTTAAAAATGATGTTGATGTAATAGGTTGAATAGGTTTTGGTTGACCTTAATAAAAGTTGACTTGACAATACTATCTTAATAAAGTGATTTGATGGGATTTGTTCAAGTTAGATGAGATGAGATTGGATTTGACTATGTAGGTGACTTGACTATATATTTTTATTTAAGAAAGATTAATGTATTATGATGAGTGGTGAAAAGTGATTTAGGACATGACTATATTTATGAGGTAAAGGGATCTTTATATGGTGATGATGTGATGGTTTTGATTGATTTATGGATTAGATAATAGGATTGAAAGATATGTGATCCTTTTGTTAAATTTGATGAGGTAACTTGTTTGGTTAATGGAATAGGTTTACAAATAGTAATGGTATTAAAAACACACAAATGATATCACATACTATGAAATTCATATGCTAGTATTTTATAGGTGTGAAATGCAACTACCAACCCACCGATATACTTACATAAAATGGTGACTAAGTTGGTCTCCCAACCCTCACTCTACATTTGTATGTGGTGAGTGATCTTCGATGACATTGTTTCCCCTATAGTAATCATTTTTTTGTGACTAAAAGGTCTTAATATATTTTATATAAGGCTCTACAATGGATTGCCCTAAACACCTCATGGTATGTAGGCCCAAGTCCATATAAGGATGTTATTTGATGCTAAAGTATTATAGTATAAACTTCTCACTTCATGAAAAACTTTATGGGGAAATCCTCTTAGCCTTATAATAACTCTCTTTGATATTTATAATATGTTAAAAAATAGAGTTTATATTAGTGCATGGTGATGAAGTCCATGACACAACCCTCCTAGTTACTAATGACAAGTTTGGGGGGATCAATTCTATGTCATGTTTCCCTTAGAAAAATAAAAAGTTATGGAGGTTTATATATTATTTTTTATCCCCAAGGATTACCTATGGGTGTGAAGGTATAGCATAAAAAACCTTAACCTTGGGTAGAACAAACAACAAAGTGCAAAATAACTATGTTAATATTATTAACTTTAAACACACACACACACACACACACACACACACACACACACACACACACACACAAAAGGAGTTGATTAGTTAAACTAATTAAGTGTGATAAATATGTATTATGGAATAATTTATTTATTGTGTATTTTATAGGAGAACCTAAAAATGAGGGTTAGTATTTTGAATTCAAATCTTGAAGGGTAACCTATAAAAATATTATCATAAAACAAAGTCACTTCTACTTAGAGTGAAGCCACTATTCCTTATGTTGAAGCCACTTCTACACGAAATGAAGCCACTAAACAATATAATTCAAAAAAAAAAGACAAAATGTAAAAAAAAAATTGATTTTATTGATCACAAAGTTATTAGTACTAGAATGAATCCATAAATATATAAAATATACTTAAATTGATAGTGATGAACGAAAAGAGAGCAAACTTTAGTCTTGTTCATTGAGAACAATAGACCTACAAGCCTAATTGAGAATAAAAGGAAAAAATAAGGATTTATTTTGATTTATAATACTTTATTTCATTCATATAATGTTATCCCAACTTATCCAATTGATTTTTTCTTTTATATTTTCTTGAAAATTAAACTTTACAAAATAGGGTCTTGTAGTCCTTCATATTAGCCATGTTGAATGAGTTTTTGTTAATATTTATTTGGATAAAAAGTACTTAAACAACTTTAATAATTAAAAAACACATAAATTTTAACCCTTATACAAATTTTCACCAAATTCTATGGTTTTTTTTTTCATTTTAGAAAGATTTGTCTTAAAATCCTAGCTTCTAGGTCTACAGGGCTTCACACTAGCTAAGAGCAATTGAAAAACATTAATTTTAATTTTAGAGGTTATTTTTTAGTTATTAAAATTATATATGGTATACCCAATCAATATATACCTTCACATGCACTTAAAATCTTTAAACAAGTTCAAAAACATTAATAAAATGACTTTTCTTTGTTATAACTGCAGGTTTTTAGACTATATACAGGTAGTAGTGTTAAACTCAAGACAATTTAAAATTTTATGAGTTATTTTTTAATATTTAAGGATTGAATTATATTCTCACATATTACCATAAATTCACCAAATATTTTTTTATCATGAACAAGTTGAAAATATTGTATAAGAATAATTTTCCTTGACTATTAAACATTGAGACCTATATTTTCAATCCTAAAATATGAAATAACACTTTACCAAGAAAAATATGATTCAAATGGTTAAATAACACAAAATTATACATGATATATGATATAAATATAATAAAATACACAATTTTTTTTTTTTTTTCATTTATTTAGTTGCAAAAAGATTATAAAAAGTCCTAAACTCTTTATGTCTTCTTCAACTTTGTATTTCTACACTTTTCTACCTTTTTCCTTGAAATATTGATTTGTTAATGAATTATTAGAATTATTTATTAAATTTTAACCTTGTTTTATCTTCTCCAATTAAATATTATTTTTCTTATTCTCTCCTTTTCATTCCAATAATCCTATAATTTCTCAACTATTTTACTAATCTTGATAACCCACTCCTAAACCAACCTTGGTTAAATTTTGACATGACTGAGAAAAAATTAAAGCATTAGAGAAAAATAATACATGTCCTAGGAAATTTACTTCTCCTTAAAATAATAATCAATTTTTTATAACTCATTATAAATGAATAAGGAGCAACAAAACTCTTAGAACAAGTTCAAATTTTGAATCTCTTAGTTTTGGTAGAAAACTAAGAAAAACTTTAAAATGACATAAAATAGATAAATGAAGAATAATTTATGATTATTATTGAAAATTTTGGAATATATAAACCTTATAAATACCAAAACTAAATTTTTTATGTACATGCACCTGCATTAGACTCCTTGGGAACAAAAATTGTTCATGAGTTCTTACTCATGAGGTCTTCAACATTATTGTTTTGCTTAGCTATTTATAAAGATTCCATCCATGTTTCATCATTAATTTTATGGTTTATCCATTTTACCAAGTACTAAAATTACTCTATCTCTAGTATTCTTTACCACCTTCTTATCTAGAATTACTTTTATCTCATCTGGTTAAGCTTTGGATAATTTTTTCTCCCAACCAGTGACATGTTCATCAATGTCTTCAGGTACCTTTAATGTATTTTCCTATCCTTTAAAATGATATATTTATACCACATTAAATATGTGCGAAATCCAAATGTTAAATGGGAGTTCCAACTCATAAGCATTGGCATAAAATTTCCTTATGATCTTACAAGGTTCAATTTTCTTCAATTTTAATTTGTTATACTCTCCCTTAAGAAATATCTCTTTCCTAAGATGTGCCATCATAAAATAACCTAACTCAAAATTTATTCTCATATCATAATTTTTATAAACTTAATTGTGCTCAATTCTAGCTATTATTTGACTTGTTCATGCAACTCTTACATAGTTGTAGCAAAGTCCTATCCTTCTACACTTATTTTTTCTTACTTACCCAAGTTCCTCAGCTCATAGACTCATCTTTGATGGATTCCATACATAATATATAATCAAATATAACATGTAATTATATTTATATAATAATTATATCCAAATTATACCTAAGTTAGTGTTTGATCCCACTATTTTGGATGATCACTTACCAAACATCTAAGTATGTTTCCTATAATTTTGTTTACAAATTCAATTTGACTATCATTTTGAGGATGGTAAGTTGAAATAAATTTAAATTTAGTACCCAATTTAATCTGAAGTGTTCTCCAAAAATTCCCCACAAATTTTTTACCTCTATCAAACATAATGCTTCTACGAAGCCCATGCAATCTTACTACTTCATTAAAGAACAAGTTTTCAATATTAGTGGCATCACTTTTTTTTCTAAAGCTATGAAATGTTCCATTTTTAAAATCTTATCAACCACAAAAAATATGGAGTCATTGACTTATTGTGTCTTTGGAATTCCAAGTATAAATTCATGTTTAATAAAACCTATGGCCTATTTGAAATAGGCAATGGCTGGTATAGGCCTAAATTATGACTTTTCCCTTTAGCATGTTGGAAAATTTTGCATCTCTCCACAAAATTATTTACATCATATTTAATCCTTGGCTAATATTAATGTTTACTCAATGGATAAATTATCTTTTTTTTTTTCCAAAATGCCTTGCTAATATGCCACTATGTTACTCCTTTAGTAAATTTTCTCTCATGGATCCTTTGGGTATGCATAGTTGGTTGTCTTTGAATAATAGTCCTTTTTGTATCATGGAGTCAATCCATGGACTCCTATACATGCTTATAGGATACTCAAAATCTTAATATGCCTCCTTGAAATCAATATAATCCTCATAAAATTCTTTCAATGATTCAAATCCTAAAACATTCACTTGAGATTCATGCACAAATAGATTTCATCTATTTAATAGATCTAGTACCTTATTATCTTTCCCATTCTTATGTTTGAGAGTAAAATAAAATATTTTCAAAAACTCAATCCATTTCATGTGCCTTTTACTCAATTTAGTTTGACTATTAATAAATTACAAGGCATGGTTATTTGTATAAAGCACGAATTCTTTAGGAATCAAGTAGTGCCTCCATTTATTTAAGGCTTAGAAAATGGCATAGAACTCCTGATCATAGGCTGAGTATGTATTCTTTTATTCATTTATATTCTCAATAAAATAAGGAATAAGCTTCCCTTCTTGACTCAAAATAGCTCCTATTGCAATCCCACTAGCATCACATTCTACTTGGAAAATCTTGTTAAAATTATGTTAAGCTAGAATAGCTTTATCTGTGATCTTTTTCTTCAAGATTTTAAAAAATATATCAGTTTATTCTATCCATTGAAAATTATTTTTTTTCCTTTTATGTTTTAAATTATTGGAGCACAAGTGTCACTAAAATTCTTAATGAATTTCCTATATAAACTAACCAAACCATGAAAGATTCTTACCCTTAAATATACTCCTCATAGCAGGCCCCTCTATTATGGATTTGACCTTCTCTTTGTCCATCTTCAAACCCTCTTGTGAAATTATAAAACCCAAATATACTAAATTTATTTTCATGAAGGTGCACTTCTTAAGATATATTAGCAACTTCCCTTCTTAAATATTATTTAAGACCATTCTAATATTCTTAAGATGTTCTTCCTTTGACTAACTGTAAATCATAATATCATATAGGTAAATAATGACAAACTTACTTGTGAACGCCTTGAACACATCATTTATAAGCCTCATGAAGTTGCTTGGATTATCATTTAACCTAAATGGCATTACAAGCTATTCATAAAGCCTATCATTAGTCTTAAAAGTTATATTCCATTCATCTCCCTCTTTGACACTTATTTTATGATAGACACTTTTCAAATATATCTTGGAAAAGTATCCTACACCACTTAGATAATCCATGAGGTCATTAACTCTAGGCAATGGAAATTTGTACTTGATTATGATCTTATTTATATCTCTAGAATCCATACACATTCTTAATCATCCATATTTCTTATGGGTTAGGAATAATGGTACAACACATGGATTTAAACTATACTTAGTAATACCTTTATATAACAACTCCTACTTTTGTATTTTTATCTCCTCATTCTCCTTTGGTGTCATTATGTAAGTTGACTTGTTTGGTAGACTAGCTCCTGGAATAAATTCTATATGGTGGCTTATGCTTATCATAGGAGGTATTTCATTAACTCATCCACTATTATATCAAAAAAATAATTTATAAAATTATAAATTTATAAGGGTTTATTAATCAGTTTAGTGGTTGTGATAACTATCTTAGGCTTGGAAACTAATGCACAACCTAATTATTCTTCTTTGACCAGATGCAATAACTCTTTATCACTTACTAGTAATACCTTAGTAATATATTCTACTACTACATTATCATCTCTCAGTGGTAGTAGTTTATAATTTTTTCCATATTTATCAAAATTATATGTATTTATTCTTCCATAATGTATGGCTTTCCTATCAATTTTCCAAGCTCTTCTCAATAATACATGGTAAACATCCATCGTCATGATGTCACACAACACCTCATCTTTATAGCTACTTGTCTAATATTTTTATTTTTATTTCTCATTTACCAAGATGTGGTGTCATTTTTTTAGAAATGAAACTTTATAGGGTTTAGGATGTATTGCTCTATTCAATCCTAGTTTTTCAACCATCTCATAAAAAACTAACTTTTTTTATACCATTATCAATTATCACTTTGTAACATTTACCTTTAGATTTGTATGTGATTTTGAATAAGGTTTTCCTTTAATTTGGTTCCTTCACCTCTTTATTTGGATTGAGTAACAATTTTTTCATCAATAAATATTCTCCTTCTTTAGGTTCATCCACATGTGATGGTGATCTCAAACTTTCCTCTTCAACTTGAGTAACTTGATTATTTCCTTCAATCCTAGCATGACTTATTTAAGGATTCTCTAGAAAATTATATGATATATGGCCTAAATATTTATTACACATGAAATACTTGCCCTAAAATCCTTTTCCTCTTCCTCTTGTGTATGCTGACCTACCTCTAAAGGATTAACCACCTCTTGTTGATTGACTGTGACTTTGAGATATACTTGTTTCGTCATTATGGACCTATGGTTAGTTTATACCACCATTTTTCCTCTACCTCTAAGAATTATACCTCTTCCACTAGAATGTTATGTTTACTTTATATATAATTTTCCCTTAGATTTTCATGCAAACTGGTATGCTTCCTCAACTAATCTTGGGTATAAATGTTGATTTCACCTTATATATTGAACCTTAGACCATTGATATACCTTAAAACCTTTTCCATGTCTTCGTCTATATGATTTTTAACCTATATAACTCCTTTGTATATTCCTTCACTATCATATCCTTTTGATTTAGGTTTTGAATATTCATGAATAAATAGGTTTGGTAATATTTTGGCATGAACTTACCTTTTAGTTTGGTTACCATTATGTCCCAAATCTTGATCTTAGGTTTATATTTTCTTCTTCTTTCATATTGAACTCCATTCTACCAGAGGGATACATGACCTCTAAAAATTGTACTGGCAATCTTCACTTTATTTTCATCCTCTATTACTTAATATTAAAAATACTTGTCTATTGTAGTTATCAAATTCACAAGCTCTTACACATTCAATCTACCTTCATACATTGGAACTTCTAACTTAGGCTTTGATCATATTCCTATGACTACTTTTAGGAGTCTGTCTTCCATTCTCTCTTCTTCTTCTTGCTCTGCCACTTCTTCTATTGGTTATTCATATCCTTCAGTCACATCACCTATCTCAAAATATATTATAATAGTGACTTATATTGCCTCTGATCATGATTTCAAATTTATTATCTCCTCTAATAAATCATCTCTTGGTTGTCTTCTTTGACATGTTCTAGCACTACTTTTGGCTACTCCTCTAAGTGTCATTCTTGTAATTTATTGAAAATTTTTATTTCAAAACTTAATATTCACTTTTATCAATAATATATTTATTCTCAGGTCACCTATTAATTTTAACCTATCTTATTTTGATACCAAAAATGATGGTGATGGATAAAAAGATAAAAAACTTCAATCTTCTTCAATGAGAACAATAGGCCTACAAGCCTATGTGAGAAAAAAGGAATAAATAAGGATTTATTGGTTTTATAATACTTTATCACATGTATATAATTTTATCCCAATTTATCTTATTTTTTTGCTATATATTTTCTTGAAAATTCAAACATTGAAAAATAGGGTCTTGTAGCCCTTCCTATTACGCTTGTTGACTGTGTTTTTCTTCAATACTACTTTCAGTATAGGCACAAAAGTACTAAAAAAAAATTTAATCATTTAAAAAAAAATTATATAAAACCTTATATAAATTTTCACCAAATTATAAGGGTTCATTTTCATTTTATAAAGGTTTTAGTCTTAAAACCCTAGTTTTTAGGTCTACAAGTCTACACATTGGTCGAGAGCAATCAAAAAAGCCTTAATTCAAATTTTAGAGGTTATTTTTTCATTATTAAACATTTATAAGGTCTTTAAAATAAAATTTTACCTTCCCATGAACTTTTAAGGTTTGAACAAGTTCAAAAACATCAAACCAATGACTTTTCTTAGTTGTAACTATATGGTTTTAGGCTGTGTATAGGCAATAGTGTTAAACTCAAGAGAATTTCAAATTTTATGAGTTATTTTTAAATATTTAAATATTAAATTATATTATAACATATTATCTTGACTTTATTAAACACTTTTTTAGCATTAAAAAGTTGAAAATATTGTAGCATAATAATTTTCCTTGACTGTTAAACACATACCTATATTTTTAGTCCTACAATATGAAATAACACTTTACCAAGAAAAATATGATTCAAATGGTTCCATCACACAAAATTAAACATGATATATCATTTAAATTTAATAAAATACACCAATTTATATTTTTTTAATTGATTTTATTGCAAAAATATTACAAAAAGTCCTCAACTCTATGTATGTCTTCTTCAACTTTGTATTTCTGTACTTTTTTTGCTTTTTTCCTTAAAATCTTGTTTTCTTAATGAATTATTGGAATTATTTCATAGATTTTATCCTTATTTTATCTTCTTAAACTTATTATTATTTTCCTTATTCTCTCATCTCATTCCAAGACTCCTATAATTTCTCAACTATCTAACTAATCTTGGTAACCCACTCCTAAACTAACCTTGGTTGAGTTTTAACAAGGTTGAGAATAAGTTGAAGAATTATAGACACTTAATACATGTATGAAGACATTTATTTACCCTTAAAATAATTATCAAGTCCTTATAAATCATTATATATTAATAGAGAGCACTAAAACACTTGGAACAATTTTAAAAATTTAAAATTCTTGGTTTTGGCAGGAAAATAAGAAACACTTCAAAATGACCTAAAATAGATAAATGAAGCATAAGATATGCTTCTTATTAAAAAATTGGACTCTATAAACCTTATAAAGACTAAAAATACCAAAATTGAATATATTATGCACATGCATTTGCATCATAAATACTAAGGAAATCAAAGTCACTAAATATATTTATGAAGTTATTAATGGAATATCAAAGCCATTAAATATAATTGTGAAACTACTAACAAATAGAAGCAGTTTTGCTATAGACATAAATAATTATTATAGGATATAAATAATTATACCTAAAAGACACTAACTTAATGAAATTATTTATGTCGAACATGAAACCATATTTTTATAGTATCAAATTTACAATATATACAAAAATAGAAATAGAAAAGATAAAACTACTAAAAATATCATGAAATCATTGGTTAAACAAAATCACTAATTTAAAAGAAGCAATTTTAAACAAAATCAATATAAAATTCATGGAGACTGTGATGGTTAGGTTTATTATTTAAGTTTAAAATTACTAATGGTTAAGTTGAAATCACTTCTACATAGAGAAAAGCCACTTGAACATAGTCTGAAGTCATTGCCAATCTAGAAGTGATTATTTCACATAAAGTTAAAGTTTTTGGCTAAAAAATCTTCTATTCAAGGAACCTAAAAGGTTTTTAGATCACACTATAACCTTCACAATCAAAATTTAATGGATTCCTCCCATATTAATCCCCAAAAATGTGTGTATAAAATTGGATATGAAATTTGTATACTAGGAACAATGAAAAAATAGTAATTCCTAATATAATCTAATCTACACAACAACTAAGAAATGAGAAAAGGAAGAAATGGATTCACATGAAAATAAAAACTAAATACAAACATGTTTATACCTCAAGAACTAATGAATCATTATGCCTTGATGAATTAGATGCGCTTAAATTGGTTTGGGGTTACTTGATGTTTAACTATGGATGTTGGATTACTCTTTTGATGCTCAAGATTGTAGTAATAGATGCTTCATAATGGCTTAATTTTCTATATTAGAGACAACGTGGTGGAAATATCCATTAAATGATTCTAAAGATTCATTGTTTTGCATTGGAGTGTAGATCTCAATATATAGATCCACATGGGAGGAATGGATGGTTAGATTTCATCCTTGGAGGATGAAGATCTGGGGTGGAGGAATTTTTTTATTATAAAGGAAGTTTAGTGAGGGGATATAAGAATATGAAAGTTTTATATAGCCCATTAAGATAAATTAATGATGTTTAGGATGTAATTAAGAGCATGGTTTTTAGGAGATGTAGTGGACGTAGGTGGAGGTATTTAGAGGAGGAATTTAAAATTCATAAAATATTATGTAAGAATGGATTAAGGATGAATCAAGTGTTAATAATAAAATTAATTGGGAGAGATGGTGGTATATGGTTAGTGTGTGATGTAAGAAATGTATAAGGGAAATGTAAGTAACATATTAGAATAAATATGGATTATGGTACAAATGTGATTAATAAATAAATTTAGTATGGAATGAGGATGAGATTAGTCATGAAGGATGAGTGATGATTTTTACATGTATACAACACCATTTATATATGTTTTACCAAGGTTTTATGTATTATGTGCATGACATCATTAATATTTACATTAAGTGGTAGTTATCCTCACATGTGTGAGAAGGGTGAGTTGTCACTTGTGGAATGATCTTATCCCACATTTCACTTGACCAATAAAAATATCCCACTCACCTCTTAATTTTTCCTATATAAGGATTGTTTTTATCCTTATGGAAAGTTAGAATGGAACATAGAGTCATGTTAAGGGCTTATGGATATGTATTATATTAGAGATTCATGTTCTAGTGAAACCATTTTTGGTTGCACACATGTACATTTTACATACCATTAGTTTAATTTAGTTTGATTTTATTAGACAACCTTATTCTATGATATAATCATGTTTTTGTGGATGTATTTTCATTAAAAAAATTTATTTGGCCTTCCTCTATTCCTATAGCACTCCATCATTATTTTCAAAAAAATATACACACAATTAGACAACATGTTAAAATAATAAATTCCATAACTTGGTATTATATTTCAAGTGAATTTTCATACCATAACATTCTAAATAATTGTATCCCCTTCAATTTTTTTACATTAAGACTACACCTAGGTTCACTTCGCTTCTTTTTTCTTTATTTTATGTCCACTTCTTATAGGATCAAATTATGTCCAACCTTGCCATAGTGACTATTTTTAGGAGCCATATTATTTCCACCCTTATATTATATTATTAAATCACTTCCACTATGACCCTTTTCTAATTCATATATTACACCCCAACCTGGAAAAATAACTTTTTATAGATCCAAATTTTAAGTAATCTACATGTTATATAAAAAATTGGAATATAAATTTACATGAAAAATAATAATTGAGAAAAAAGTTATAATCAAACAACTTAGTATTCTCTATTTCAGCAAACTTATTTTCAATGTATAACAACTAATTTCATGTTTTAACCAACTCAAGATCTAAATACATATACATCAAAGGAGTTGTCTAATACACTTAGAGTTATATGTGTCTAAACAATCTTGCAATAAGAACCAACATTATAAAAATTAAGGTTTGAAATATCAAATAATCACTATAAAATATTCAAATGTTGAAGCATAAGACACCCCATATTTATGGAATGTTTAACTATCAAATATTAGAGTGTTTGTGATCAAATTCATTTTTCTATCAATGTTTCAATCCACCACTTAGGCTCATCATTAGGACAAATAAGATGCCTTGAAGATTTGATGTATTTGAATAGAATAAATAATAGAAACCCTTAAATATTCATACCAAATTTCACTAACCCTTTTTAATGATTGGTAGCCAAGAGAATTTAATCAATAAACCATCATCCCTATTTAAAAAATAATTATATTTAATGATTTTAATGGCTTATATTATTCATATTTTGGACCAATTGTCAATTTTAGGCAATATTTTTATCTTAAAAAGATTAATTTAATTCTTACTATTCATGTATTGTTCCACCAAAGCCACTTTTTGAGTTTTTTTATGTCATAGGTCTTCCCCATGCTCTTTAATTCGTGTACCAATTGATCTACCAATTTTTCCAATATATAATTTTCCACATGCACATAAAATTTGATAGACGCCTTTAACTAAATCTAGATCAATGGGATCTTTCACTAATTTGAGGATTTTTAAAGATTATTAGGAGAGAAAATCATAATAATATTTTTCCTTTTTAAATGTCTAATGATTTTATTTGTAACTCGGATGTAAGGAAGGAACACTTTATGGTTTCCACTATATTTTTTTTTCTTGTGTTCTTCTTTGTTTTTTTCCACTTTTTTGAAATCCCTATCGAATTGCAATGTGGAGTACCCATTACTCATAAATAATTGTCATAGATGCTCTATTTCTTGTTCAAGGTGGTCATTATCTGAGATTTTTATGGCTCTAGTTATTAGAGTGTTTAACACACCCAAATTTTGACTTGGATGGTGATGAGAACCTACATGTACATACCAATCAGTATCTACACACAAATTTTTGTCACTATTCGAGTCAGAAAATGGGTGTGTTAAACAATCTAATAACTATGGCCATAAAAATCTTAGATAATGACCACCTTAAACAATAAATGGAGCATCTATGGCAAGTATTTATGAGTAAATGTTAATCCACATTGAAAATCAATAATGATTTCAAAAAAATGGAAAGAAATCATAGAATAACATTAGAAAAAGAATAATATAGTGGAAATCATAAGGTGTTCCTTTGCATCCAAAGACTTATGGATAAAATTGCTAAACATTTAAAAAAAATATTAGTATGATTTTCTCTCCTCCTAATAGTCTCAAAAAACTCATCAAATTAGTGAAATATCCCATTGATCTAGATTTAATTAAATGTGTCTATCAAATTTCATGTGCATGTGGAAATCGTATATTAGAGAAATTGGTAGATCAATTGGTACACAAATTAAAGAGCATGAGATGAACTTACGAAATAGCAAAACTCAAAAATAAGCTTTATCAAAACATTACATAAATACTAAGCATCCATTTGATCTTTTTGAGATAAAAATATTGACTAAAATTGACAACTGGTCCAAAATATGAATAAGAGAAGCCATTGAAATCATTAAAAATAACAATTGCTTAAATAGGGATGATGGTTTATTGATTAAATGCTCTTAGTTGCCAATCACTAAAAAGGGTTAGTTAGCTTTGGTATAAATATTTAAGGGTTTTTATTATTTATTCTATTCAAATACATCAAATCTTTAAGGCCTCATATTTCTCCTGAAGATGAGCCTAAGTGGTGGCTCAAAACATAGACATAAAAATGAATTCAATCACAAAAACTCTAATCTTCGATGCCAATTTTATTCACTATAAATTCTCAGCTATTAATGTAATGTTTAACTAATTATGAATTTGCATTAATAAAATTTTCATTACATTTCATAACCCAAATTAATATTTAATGAGATCTATATACGTCTTTCACTTCATAATAGAAAAAATTGATCGAAAAACATTCCCTTCAAGTTATATACTACAATATTAAACATTTTTATGTTAGTTTCCAATGGTAACATTAATTTTTAAGAAAGAACATGAACATGAAGTTATTTTTAAATGTTATTTTTTAAAATTACCTATTTCAATAAGCTATATATTTTATAAAATCATTTCTATGAGTCTCTTTGTAACATCTTCAGAGCTCAATAGAAATTTCCAATAAAGGATTGGACCTTTGTATTAAATTCCTCACAACTCAAACTTCCTTCATATTTTGACCTCCTTCAGTGCCAAAAATATCAAATATAACCTCTATAGGTGTGGAATTGATATATTTATGTGTGATGTGGCTAAATATGGGTTCTCTCTAGGAAAAATATCAAGTTTTTTCACCTTATTGCATTAAAACTCCTTACAAATCTATGAAATTAAAACTCAATCTAAATGATTTGCATCCACCTACTCACCACATATTAAAATATTTAAGCATTGAGCAATTCTCATTTTTTTTAATTAGACCCTCTTTTTTTTTCTACATCAAACTCTCATTTTCTTAGATCTAAAATCAAAATTTCAAAGTGTATTTGTGGGTAGATTCTTTTGGATCAATATTTAATGTTGAAAAATAACTCAATGGGTGAAATATACATAATGGTACGAGGTGCCCACTCAAAAAAATAAAATTAGAGTTTTCCACTATATATTGTATCCAAAATCCATCAATGACCAAGGGAGGTGGCAAATTTAGGAACACATCGATAATAATATTTATAGCCATGTACAATGTATGGAAAACATATGTTGGGTATTTTGAATCCATGTAAAATATTTGTAATGCTATACCAACCTCATAATGAAAAAATTTTATCACCTTTATACTAGAATTCATTGTTCACTACACTTTATGGGGAATTTATTCATTCCCTAAGTATGCTTCCCCCAGGAAACTGAGGGAAAACTCCACTATAAATAAATTACCAAGACAAAATCCACTGTATGTAATAGCTTGTTTAGTGTACAATACAAAAAATAATGGACTCACATTGATTTTTTAGGATGTAGAAATATAAGGTATTTGATAACTATTTATTTGTCTAAATTAATCTATTTTATAATATTTTTAGTTTACTTTATCATAAAATTTGAACAATGGTTATATTATAATATTCTCCCAATTCCAAAACCTAGATTGAAAATTCTCTATATGACTAAATTTACACTTAAAAAATTTATGATTGAATCAACAATGTTATTTTAATTTTTTTCAATCCATATTGTTCTGGGGTGAATGAGGATATTCTTATGTATTTATTGATATATAAAATCTAGTAAACATGGAAAGTGTTAATTTTGAACCTATTTTATCATACTCTATTGACTTACATTCATTAATAGCAACACTTAATCACTTCATCACTCATATATAATATACAGCATAAAATAGTAATATACATTTCATGCATGATGGAATGGATACATACAAGTGAAAATGTGGTGATGTAAAAGGGAAAGAGGAGACAAAATCAATAGTTGTATTACTCCCCATCCAAGACTTACACTCACTCTCAATTGAGCACATGCACAAACACATTTACTTGGAATGGAGACCAAATATGGTCTCTTTATATAATGGACATATGGTATTATAAAGATTCTCATATTCACACACCCTTTCCCTTAGTAAACTATGAGTAATACATTACACTTAGTTTCATGGAATAGATTCAATGAACATACATCACACTTTTAGATTCTCTAGTTCTGATTTTATGTACTAGGGATTAATTATACTCTATCTCAAATTTGTTATGTCTTCAAGTTATAAATATCTCCCTTCGATAAATTTATCTTCCCAACTGACTTCCTAACTCTTGTTCCCTAAATATATCTAGACATTTATTTCATGATAGTGACATTTTACAAGCCTCTTAGAGTTCCCTTTACTTTATAAAATTATCCATACATCTATTTTTCATTTTTGTGTTTTTATTATATTTGTGCATTCAATATTAGTGAAAGCAATAGTTATTTCAAACCAATGGTTTTATAAAAAATATTTTTATAACCATCTATTAATGCAAACTGGTGATTTCATCATATCCCAAAAATAGTTCATTTCACCTCAAGGAGGTGAATTAAACCATCTTTCATTTCCTTTTATAACATGATATACTCTTCATTATGTTATTAGGATTCTTTTAAATATTCTTATGTGTGTAATGTATTTGACATAGATGACAAGTTATATAAACATACAACCATGTAGAAACATGCAAAAGAACCTAACCCATGTTTTTTAATGAAATATTATTTTTTAAACCCAATGCTCTTGTGTCAAACACCTAGGGTAAATGAATTTTTTCATGAGCTACTATTCATAGAACTTTCATGAGTTATTCACTAGTTCTTTTATACCTGGCATTATTCTTATTTAACAAACCTTTCATTGACATTGTGTAATATAGGTGGTGTATGAAAAGTAAATGGACATGTAAAACTTACCAGACCAACATATTACTTAGGACTAAAGACATAAGATCTCAATTGAGGTGTATCAAGAGATAAGTAAGAATCCTATTGAAATAGAGACAATCTCAAACATGAAATAAAATATCTTTAAAAATATAATCCATAATAAATAAAACACATAATTTAGATTCATCTTGGATGACATTAATCATAAATATCCATAATATTTTTATATAGTTCAATATCCTATGTACATATCCATCATTACAACAATGTTCAAAGGCATAAATTACCATACATATCTAAAAACACTACAAAGGATTCATAGTTGAGTACATTCCTAAAAACCTAAAGTTGATTCTATTATGGAAAACACACCCCATTTTATTAAAAATGGGGGACCCCTCTAAAAAAATTAGGAATCAGAGCTTCAGATTTCTCCCTTTTATTCTCACAGATGACACCTGATCAAAACTTGAAAATATACATCACCTTGATTTTCTTCAAGAAGTAACAAACCTTTTTTTTTAGCTTAAAAGAAAATTAGGTGGTGTTTATTTTATTTTATAATATCATGGTACTAATGTTTTACATTGATATTTACAAGGAGATGTTTTTGAAGTCTAGTTCCCTTCCCAGAGCAATAAACTCATTATCTTCCATGGTAAAATTGAGGTCATTGTGTCTGACATGTAAGCTTTCATGAATTATTTTATTTTTTATAATATTTAATTTATCATTTTATGAATCTTGTATATCATATCCCAATGGTAAATTATCATTTAATTATAAGTTAGAGAGGCTAGTCCCTCAGACATGTCAAAGATACTAGAGCCTGGGAGAGCCTGACCCAATGGAAACTCACCATGTCATTTAAAGTCAGAGGGGACAATACCCTAGAAATATTAAATATGTTAGAGCCTTGGAGATCCTAGATAAATGGTAACTCATCATGTCATCTATAATTATAGGGGTTAATCCCCTAGACCTATTAAAGATGCCATAGCTTGGCAAAGCCAGATTCAAATAGGAAGTGTTGACTATTTTCACCACAAGTCAAAAAAATTCAACCCCATAAAGTATAAAACTTGATATAAATTTATTTTATCATGGCATAGGGTGTGTCATAGTCCTCCTGGTTTCATTTAATATGTTTTTAGCCTTGGTCATAGTCTAATTTAGTCATTGTGTCATTTTATGTCACTTAGGGGTCATATATGGGTCATAAATGAAAGTGGTGTGGTTTTAAAACATGTAAAAGTGTTATAAACTTATTATAAACATTCCTAATGTTATGACCTATTATATATGTTAGTTTATAACTAAAAAACTTGTAAGTGTTAACTAAAATCAAGAAAACAAGTGAAAAAGGAGGTTTTTATAATTATATGGCCTATGGGGAAGAGTGGCATGTGGGATAAGCTTATGGAGTGAATATTTAGATAGTTTTACTCCATTTATATGATTTAAATAATTTTAAATAATTAAAAATGGACTAAAACCATTTCCCTTTTCCATCGCTCCATTAGGCAAACAAAACTAGTCAACAAGTCTTTTAATGGTATGGCCAATAGGAAGACTTCTAGGTCAAAATACTTTGGTGGTAGATAGTAAACTTTGTCTAATTAATTTTAATATTATTATTTTAGATAATGGTTACCTACACTTTATGAACCATGATTAAGAAATTAATTGTCCATTTTTGCTTATTATTTCCCATACCCTATAGTTCTTCCTCTTATATGAGCTAGTCCATATAATCTAGTTGGTTAATTTTATTATATAGGATGTGTAATTCCATATCATCTTTTCCATCTTGGTTTTCATGTTTGGAATTGATTTCATGAGCTAAATAGATCAGGTTGTAGGTTGATACCACAATTGTAAAGTTATAGGCATATTCCAAAAAGTATAGAAGTTCCATTTCTCATAATGATTGCCTATGGATATGATATGTTATAATTCATGTTTTCCATGTCATAAAAATAACCATATTTCCAAGCTCAATCTCAATAGCATGCATTGATCAAGAACACAGTCATATGTAACACATAATCAACTCCTTGTAAGCTTCCAACTACAGTCATGGTGTGTGAAGTTCTAAAGACATTCATGGAGGTGTTATGAATATTACAAGGTGTATTTAACATACTCTTGAAACATGATCAATCAATCTAAACCTCTCCAAGTGACATGCTAATGACTGTACTAACTATTTCTCATATGTGCATAGGCCTACAACACTAATCTACACCTATATGTACCCTAAAGGAGAATAATTACATTGAAACAAGGCACATGGCTTGTTTGAATCCCTTTAAGGTTGGAAGGATATATTTGGAGACTTTGAGGAGTGAAAAACTAGGTACAAGCCTATACATCATGCACATTATTCATGTTTCTATTCATTACCTTATATATAACTCAATGCCCACCTATAGGTGGCCCCACAAAGATCTAGAAATGTTTATGCAATAAAAATTTCATGGTACATATGAATAAATCATATATTATATAAGATATATCACACCTATACTTTCAATTGGGGCACACAATTATTAAGCAGGAACTGACCAATATGAGGATCTGTTAGACCTAATTAGGGGATCACTTGTATCATCTATTATAGCACATCATGCTAGGTAGGGTTCCAAATCCTACAGTCTAACATAATTATACAAAAAACAACACATCATGCTAGGTAGGGTTCCAAATCCTACATTCTAACATAATCACACAACCCTAAAATAGTCATATGGTTTTTATATTCACTTATGATAATAAACAAGAAAGCAAACTAATCTAATAACAAGAAAATTAAATTAATATAGTGCTCACCAAAGCTTGTGGCATAAAGTAAGGGGTTAGATACAAAGCAATCAAATACACGTATAAGGAACTTCAAATAAAATAAGTATGAGTAACACCCTAATACATGGACTATGAGGAGTAATATTGTTTGAGTCAACACTTATGCTACTTCTATCTACTAAAAGAGAGGAGAACAAAGTTAGAATATACTTACCTAAATGTGAACCAATCATGTCTCAATCTCTCGCTTGGCCAATGGGGCTTTGCAAGAGGGTGTTGTGGTTTATAAGGATCAATTTTTTAGGCTAAATAATCCAATACCTATCCATAAGACTAAGATTCTCTAAATAAGAAACCTAAGCTAAGAATATTAAATTACAATGGTGGAAGAGTAGATCGTGAAGAAGCATGAGTGAATAATAAATTTTGATTGCATTCATATAGAAATAATTTAAATGACCTTGTATATATAGGAGTATCTAACCCAAAAAATCACTCAGACATGTTGGTTATACTAGGCTAATTGGGCTGACCTAGCATATTATTGAGCTAATGCCTAAAGTTTGTGCTAGGTCAGCCAAATGGAAACTAGGTCTAAAGATTTAAAGTGACTCTAGACTTTGCTAGGTTGACCAGGTCAACCTAACTTACTAAATAGGTAGAAAGGGTAATAAGCAAGGGAAATAAGGATATAAGGAGGAAAATACTAGAGGAATGTACAAGGAAGGAGAGATATCTTAAGGAAATGTTTTAGGAGATGAATGGATAGGGAATAATATAGTTATAAGGGACAACAATCCTACAAAGCACCAAAGGTATACCCACCCCTTTCTTAGTTCACCCCTTAAGGCATGCACTCTGAGAGACTGAGTCATGATGGGTTCTTACAAGATGTGAATCATTAATAATTAATAAAAGTGTGAAAATATTATGTGTATACATATGCCCCAATCGAAGCTCATCACATGTCATTAAGGTGTAACAGGAGATGGTACTTTGAGAAAGAACATAAGGAGACATAATGTTGATGATAAAAAAATTTGTAGTATTTTAAAAAGCATAAAATAACTAAAAGTAAATGATAGAAAAAGGAAACTAACTAAGACTAAATAATAATTGATGTAAACCTTGACTTACCTTTATCATGGGATATTTATCAGCTATTTTATTTAGTTTTGATTATGGAGGGAATAGAGACTACTTTGGGAAAGCCCAAAAATACAAAACTAAGGAGCAAAAATACACAAATTCAATAAAATCCAAGATAATTAGTGCTATGTGGATGAGATGTACTTAGGAATTTGGCAAGCTAGGTAATAAGTGCTATGTTAGACCAAATGGCCAAGTCAAGCAAGAGTAAATCAGGTAATAAAAAATCCAAGGCTACTAAAAATCAAAAAACTAAAACAAGTAAACCTTAAGTAAGAAAAGGAAAACTCACCAAATCAAATCAAGGATAAATGTCAAACAAGATGGTAAAAAAAGGATTAAAAAAAAGGTAAAATAACATTGATGAGTGAGAAGTAACATTCCACATCTTAATCATCAATGGAAAAAAGGGATGCATAAAATATAAAATAACATGGTTGGGTGAGTAGTAACAATCCACATCTCATGAAATAATGGAAAAGGGTGTGAAATCAAGTGTCTACAATAGTAGAATATAAAAATCAAGTTAAATGGGAAAAGGAAATAAAAGTAGTTTTAGTAAATCTATAAAACATGATGAAAATGATCCATAGTTTCTCAAACATGTTGTTTTGTGTCTAAAGATAGATAAAAATGAAATAAATTAGTTTTATCATGTTTTTAAGAAATGAAGAAAAAGGAATTTAAAAAAGAGGGAAAATATATTTGGAATCATAATTTGTCCACCAAGGGGGCAAATGAAATGGGGTAGAGGGGAGAATGAAAGAAAAACCAAGGTAGAGGAACTCTTTATCGAAGTCAAGACACTCAAATTTGGTTTGTCAAAACAAGAGGAATGTCGACTTTAAGGACTCTGAAGAAATTCTCATAGCTACACAAGTCTTAGTTCAACAAATGGAGTATATAGATAATCTTATGAAGGGTATATGCATGAAAATTAAAATGGAATTACCTCCCCATGATGTGTTACCCACTCCTCAAGACCCCTTATAGATTCATTGGTCTACTAAGAAGATTGGGTACTTACATGATAAAGTAGGTAGCACTATATATATTTTTTTAAATCCCCTATTTCAATCTACTGGACTACCACACCTCAAAGGACTTTGGATCTATGTGAAGCTGATTGTGGGGTTTGAGCTTCCATTGGAGATAAGAGATGTGTTTGTAATCACATATTTTGGTGTGATTAGACTTTTAATATATGTATGTTACCTTTTATATATCATTTCCTTTTGTTTTCAAATGATTGGATTTGAACATTCTTTTTTTCTAAATTCCTCCTCCATACAGATTTGGAATACCAAAAATGGGTGCTAAAGATGACTTTCTTTTGAAAACTTTGGGACAAGGTTACTAAGAGAGAGAAAATCAAAGATAATGGGGTCTAAGAATCTCATAAATTTAGGTGAAATAAAAGTGCTATATTGACTTCGACCTTGTTTTATCCAAATGTGGAGGTGAAATAAAGGGGGAAATCAATAGGAAAATGACACATATAACAAATTTGAATTTCTTCAAATTACAAAAAAATATGACAGAGGGAAAAAAAGAATATAATGATAGAAAAGGTGTGATTCCTTATCATAAGACTGTAGGAAGTGAAGGAAAACATGATAACATAGATTATTTATAGATTCCATCTAGAAAAATAAGCAAAACTTAATGTCTAAATAATAAGGATCACAAAGAACATGAAAAGAAAGGTAATTTTATGAGGAGGGTTGGATTTTATCCATGATCTTAACAAGCAACTCACAAAAGGAAAACCTAAGGGGTGTTAATAAGCAAAAAGTGAGAGAGCCTTTATAGAAAGCACCTCACAAAGAAAAACCCAAAGGATGCCAAAATAGCATTAGAAAACAACAAAAATAGAAATAAGATAAAAAAAAAAAAGATGGTGGTTTTGTGAGGGATGTCGGGTCTTATCTATGGTCTTATAAAGTAACTCACAAAATAAAATCCCAAGGGGCACTAGATCAAAATCAGTAAATAGAAGGGAAATGAAAAATAAGATAATGAAGACTATGGTAAATAAAGAAACCAAAAGACTAAAAGGGAGGACTAAAGGTTTAAAAAGGAAGGAAATTGTTGCATAGGGAGAGACTTGTGCTAAAGTAACATGCAAAAATGTGTTAGATATATATATGTTAGATATATGCTATTGAATATGCTACAAAGTAACAAGGATTACACTTTGTAGCATATTCAATAGCATCCTTTTTTAGAGTAGGCCAATAGTAACCCATATATAGGCATTTATGGGCTATAACATATCCACTATAGTGACCATCGTAAATGCCCCCATGTTCTTGTTCAAGTAGAGGAGGAACCACATCTAGAATGACATAATAGAGAAAATTAACTTCAAATTTTTAATAATAAAGGATGCTATGTCTAAATACATACTTTAAATCTTATTTGCAAAGACACATTTTTTCATAGAAATCCAAATTAACAGGATAAATTTGATGTTCTAAAAATTGGATGAGTCTTGATACTATAGGCATTATCAGATGGTGATAACCTTGATGTGGTAGATAAGGGAGTCTAAAAGGTGAGTAGATGATGGTTATTTTATTATTTGCATGATAAAATAAGGATACAAAGTAACTTGATGTGGATGAAAGAGAGAAGCTGAAGAGTTAAAAGAATCAGTAATGGAATTTTGGTCTCTAGGAATGGGTTCAATTGTAAAAGAGGCAAAATCCTTTGCAATATTGGTTATAATTTGATGATAGGTAATAATATTTTGAATTTTACATTGATAGGAACCACTAAATTGATAAAAAATGAGTTGATAATCATGCAAATCATGAAGATATTGTATGTCTAGATCAAGAGTAGCTCTCATACCTAAGATAAGAGCTTTGTACTCAACCATATTATTGGTGATATCAAATGTAAAATGGAAAGCTAAAGGAATTATTTTACCAAGATGAATAGTAAGAATACAACTTTCCTAGCTCCTTGAAGGCATTTAGCACCATCAAATTGAAGGGTCCAACTATCCTCATGAAAGTTAATGTTGATTTTAGGGAGCTCCTCAATAACTACTTTTGGTTTGGTAGTATCAAAGGGATTGGAAGGTTCATTAGATTGATTAGCTTCAAGATTAGTAATAAAGATATGAAATTAATCTTTAAGAGAAATGGATTGATTAGGACCTTCAATGTAAATAATATTGTCATCAATAAGGCTATCTTGAAGTGAAGAAGTGGCTAGAATGGGAGCCATGACAAGTTGGTCAGCTATGACTTGCCCTTTGACAAATTTTTGTGTGATAACATGAATATAAAATTCCATAAGTAAAACCATCTAATTTCTCATTCTATCTTTTGTAAGAAATGATTTGGAGAAGAACTAATGAAGGGGGTCAAAATGAATAGTGACATAGGTGGTTTGGTAAAGCATGTAGTGATGAATATTTTTAACTACAAAATAGATGGCGAGGCAATCATGCTCAACTTTGGTATAACATGTTTCATAATCGATGATGCCCTAGCTAATTTAATAGATGGCATAATCCTTACCTGTATCATCTTATTGGGTAACCATTACTCCAATTGAAATAGGTATGGAAAAAGTATAATGAATCAAGGGTTTATCATTGGAAGGAGGATAGAGCGTAGGTGGATGAAGTAATGACTCTTTTATATTGTTAAATGATTTTTGACAAGGATTTATCCATTCCAAAGTTGTACCTTTTTTGATAAGGTAATTTATGGAGTGAATTCAATAAGCCATCTAAGGAAAACATAATCTAATTGTCCCAAGCTTTCCTAAATAGGTACAAATGTTAGGAATATAATGAGGGATAGGCATATTGATAATAACATTAATCTTAGCTAGATCAACATCAATGCCACATATAGAGATTAATAATCCTAATGATTTTCTAGATGTAACTCTGAAGACACATTTGAAGGATTAATTCTAACTTTATATTTGATGAGATGATGGAAAGATCATAAAGATGATTTGTGCAATGCTTTGATTTAGCAATAAGATCATCCACATATGTTTCAATAATTTTATAGATGAGATCATGAAATATATGAGCCATAGAATGTTGGTAAGTAGCTCTAGCATTTTTGAGACTGAAGAGCATATTGACATAACAATATGTGCCCCATTACATGGTGAAAGTAGTCTTGTGTGGTCTTCAGGAGCAATATGAATTTGATTATATCTTGAAAAGCCATCCACAAGAGATAACATTTTATATCTAGTCATATAATTGACAATGTCATCTATTAAAGGTAAAATAAAGTTATATTTAGGATAAGTAAGATTAATATTATATAAATCAATGCAAATGCAAATGTCTATGGTGACCTTCTTCTAAACAAGAACAATATTAGAAACCCATTTAGAATATCCATAGGTTTAATGAATTTATAATCAATAAGTTTGATGATTTCCTTATGGCATAAGTTGGTAACCTCAGGAGGAAACTTGCATTGCTTCTAACACACAGGTTTGGAATCAGGATAGGTAATGATGTAATGGACCATTATGCTAGGGTCAATGCCAGACATATCTTGGTAAGACCATGTGAATGCCTCTTGATACTTATCGAAAAATAGGCTGAAATTATCATGTTTAAAAGGTGAAAGTTATTTAGAAACTATGATTGGTCACGGACAAGAGGGAGTACCATAGTCGATATGAGTTGTTTCTTCAATAACCATGGCATTACCATCTTAAAAGTGGTATGGTGCATTGTGTAAAGATGAAATTGGATTAGATTTAGGATCAATGCTAGTAACAAAGTCATTAAAACAAGGAGTTTTATTTTTAAATTTTCCAAGTTTATGACATTATCATGGGAGCTTTGTTTCTCAAGCATAAAGCAATGCCAAAATAGCTTCATCACTAGGTAAGGTAGGAAAAGGACCACAATATTCCACATCTACTTCTAGATCTAATATTTGATTGCCATGTCGATTATATTTAGAATGTATTCAATGAACATTGGTTGCCTTGGCATCAAGTGTGATTTTAAGATTAGAAGAAATAAATGGAGTATAAGAGGTTAATGGAGAGATGATGGGAGAAGAATTAGATTAAATTAGAGAATAAAAAGGAGGTAAAGAAGATGAAATCACTTTCAAAGGTTTAGAAGGTGTGATTTTCTCTACCGCCTAAGGAGAATCAATAAGAGGAGGATTGATAGGAGGTACATAACCCTCAGGTTCTAAGTTATGTACCTATAAAATTGGTATATACATCTTGGTTGAAATCATGAATTTGAGTTAAGATATTTCGATAATGTAAGACATCTAAGTCTCTAGATTGAGCTTGGGCCATGATATAGTTGTTGTCATACGTGGTAGAAATTTTTCATGCTTTTGATTCAAGAGGATCTTCAGATTGTGAAATCCCAAGATTACTAAATGTTCAATGAATCATGATGAGAGGATATTGAAATAGCTTATCCACTTCAAATTCATTGCAAGAAAAAGTATCTTTAGGTAAATATGGGTCTTGAGCATTACATGGAGGGGGAGGATCGATAATCTCATCCATGAGAGGAATGATACAATCTCTAGGTAAGAGAGAAGGTGGAAGCCATTATAAAGTATATGGAGGCAATTTATTAGTATTGAAAGTGTGTTGTAATTAATTGGGCTCATCATCAAAATATACAAGAGTAACTTGTAAATCAGGATTCTTATTGATGAACTTAGGTAGAGGAGCACTATTGATTTTAGGAATCATGGGAGCATGATATTATGATTTAGGATTAGGAGCTTCATGTTTATAACATTTTCCATATGTAGAAATTTAATGCATTAACTACTGAAATAAGCAATGGCCCTCATTCAATGAGTCTATGGATGGCCAAGGAGTATGTTATAAGATAAAGGAAGATCAAGAACCATGAGTTTAGTTCACATGGTCTTAGGACCAATGGTTAATGGAAGCCATATATAACCAAGTGGATTTTGATTAGTCTTATCAAAAGCATGATAAGTAAGATGGGTTTATTTAAGATGACTTTTGTTATAACCAAGTTATTGTAAAAGCTATAAAGAAGTCACATTAATACTAGAACCTTCATCAACTAGAACATTTTGAATAAGGGTGTTATTAATGGCTATCTTGATGAAAAGAGGTGGATCATTGGCACAAAAGAGTAATTCATCATTAACATGTCCTCTTTAAGGAATTTAATGGAAGGTTTGGAAGGACACATAGATTAAATGGTATTAATGTTTGTTGGTTGAGAATCAATAAAAGGTGGTTCTTCATCTAAAGAAGATGGATCTTTAATCTCTTGGAGTTGTTTTATAAGTAATTTATGATGATAAGGTAAAGTGTGAAATTCCATGAGAGGAATTTTACATGGCATAGAGTTAAGTTATTCTAGGAAATTCCAATGAGATTTAGAAGAGGAACCACGAGGTTTAAAAGAAGGAAAATTAGAATTTGGATCAATAGATGTGGTTGGAGGATCAAAAGGATGAAGTTATTCCTCAAGTGCTTTTGAATCAATATTGATAGTGGTAGTATCTTTAAGCAATTATTCTTCCAAAGAAGGTTTCTTAGGCTTGGTCACAGGATCTTTATGTGTTGGCTTCCTATGATAATTAACCATAGTTATATTTACATATTGAGAATTGTTAAGATATTGGTCATAATCAGTGTCAATTACACAGACATCCTTAGAAGTTGATTGATTATGGGAAAAATATTTTTTATTATTATTAGATGTAGAGGATTTAGAGGGTTTTTATTTTTTATAAGAGTTAGTGTATTCTTAATGATGGTGCTTAATCATGGTTTTATGGTCGAATGAATCACCATCATTTATGAAATAGCACATTTATCAAGCCCTCTGTAAGACTCATTATAATGTCCAATATCATCATGAAACTAACAAAAGAGATTGGAATCATACCATTTAGGAGAAGCATTAGGATGTGTGAAAGGTTTAAAAAGAGGTAAAAATTGTCTCATTTAATGAACCAAAAGAGGCATGTGGGAAAATGAAGGAACATCATTTTTGGCAACACCAAGTTTGGTTTGAGAAGTGTTACTAGTGATAGAATTAGAAGTTTGGAAATATCCTTTAAGGATTTTAGAATTAGGTTTGAATTGCTTCATAAGAAAATCTTTCCACTTAGTTTGGTCAAGAGCTTCATTAAGAGTTTGAGGAGCAAAGGTTAGAACCTTGTATTGAAGAGTAGGAGTTAAAGCTATGATAAAGAATTTGAATAGGTTATCATCAAACATATTTTGATCAGCTTTATGAGCTAAAAATTTCCATCTTTTAATAAAGTCATGATCTGATTCATTAGGAGATTATTTAGCATTTATGAAATGGCTAATATAGTTTTTAGGAAGATCATTATGTTGAAACTCTTTAACTAAAGGATTGACCAAATCTTCAAGTTGACAAATAGAATGTTGAGGTAATTGATTATACCATTTTAATACATCACCAATGAAGGTTTTGACTAAGATTTTATTAGTGGAAAATGTATTAGTTGGGATCCACTCTTTTTAGAGATTACTAAAGGCTTTAAGAAATGAGTTGGAGTCTTTAGTCCCATCATATTTAATAGTTGGTGATATGATACCAATGTCAATAGCTATAATGAAGGGAGATAAAGGCTCTTTTGGGGATAGTTTGAATCATTTTGTTATTCATTATTGTTTAAGGAATAATGTTACCTGAGGCATCTCTAAGAGGTTGAGAATGTAATTAAGATTAGCTTGAGGATTCAAGATTGGAGTTTGATTAGCCACATTGATCAAATGTTGTCAAAGTTGCATCATTTGATTGGTATTAGAGTTTGGTATTTTTTGAATCACATAGGCTAATAATTGAATTGTATCAGGTGGTAGGTTGGTGTTAGAAGGAACATTTCCTACATTGGTGTAAGAGGGAATATTAGAAGAAGAGTTATTAGTGGGATTATTAAATAAATTTGAGTCAATCACTCCCACATTAGTTTGAAGATTTTGAGAAGGTTGTTGGTAGGTGAAGAAAGGATTGGACCCATCAACCTCATCTTGAGGTGTTATTTGAACCATGTTGTAATTTGTAGATGAAAGAGGAGAAGCTTCCCAAGAGTGATGGTGTTCTTAGGAGGTAAAGAAAGGGAGAAATGAACACCCCATATAGGATCTAAATGGTTTAAGATTATCTATAAATATTCTGATAGGGGACCTCATTTTGATCAAATAAAAATGAATAGGATGTAGATTGAAAAGGATGAAGAACCAAGCTAAAAAGTAGGGGAAGCAAAAAAGAAAGATAGGTTGACCAGGTTGACCTAGTGTAAAAATTAGACCTACATACTATGTTAGGTTGACCAAGTCAACATAGTGTAGTGAATAGAAGTAGTAGAAATAGTTTGGGATAGTGCAAAGTTGAGTTGGTCGACATAGCATAGTAGATGGGTAAAGGGAAAGGATTGATAATAAGATGAGAAATAAAATAAGGTATGCCTATGGATATTCTAGAAAATTAGATACTGAAATAAAATATACAGTCAACTAAATTGATGTTGGCCAATCTAATTGGTATATATAAATAGATTACAATTTTGAAATAAAAGTATAGAGTAGAGTAGAAATAGAGATATAAAATCTAGTCTTGGTGTTTTAGATATGAAAATAGAATAGATAATTGACCTATAACCTAGAGAGAACTGACCCAATCTATAGAGATGGCTCGATTTAGTAGACCAAGTGAGATAAGAACATATTGTAAAAGCTAAAAAAGTATGCTAAGTCAACCTGGTCAACCTATTCGATTGAAATAGATGTCTGGAAATGTGCTAAGTCAAGTTGGTCAACCTAGTTGACCAGATTACAAATTTGGAAGTCTAGAATCTGGAGCTTATATTATGAATCTTGAACAAGAACCTATTGTAAAGTGGCTGGAAATGTGCTAGGTTAACCCAGTTGACCTAGTAGGCTGAATAGAAAGTATGTAAATGCTAGAAACCTATGTTGGGTTGAGCTAGTCGATCTAGTTACCTATTCTAACACATAGATAAAAATAGTTGGGTTAATATAATTAAGCCAGTAAGTCAAAACATATGATATAAAAGATGACAAAAAATAATAAACTAAGTGAAAAAAACCTTATAAGGGTTTGATTCACATCAGGTTCACCAAAATGTATGTAATCAAAATTTCATGGTGTGCATGAATAAATCTCGGATCGAATAAGATAGATCACACTTACACTTTTGATTGGGGCACATACTTTTTAAGTAGGAGCATGACCAATATGAGGATCTACTATACCCGATTAGGGGATCACTTATATCATCTATCACAACACATTATGCTAGGTAGGGTTTCAAATCCTTTAGTCTAACACAATCACAAAACAACCCTAAAAGATTCATATGGTTTATATATTCACTTATGATATTAAACAAGAAAGTAAACTAATCTAGTGTTCATTAAGGCTTGTGGCACAAATTAAGGTTTTAGTAACACCCTAATACATGGAATATGAGGATTAATATTATTTGAACCAACACTTATGCTACTTTTATCTACTAAAATAGAGGAGAACAAAGTTAGAATATACTTACCTGAATGTGAACTCGTCATGGCTCATTGTCTCCCTTGGCCAATGGGGCTTCATAAGAGGTTGTTGTGGTTTTTAAGGATCACTTTTTAAGGCAAAAGCATCTAGGACCTATCCACAAGATTAATATTCTCCAAATAATAAACTTAAGCTAAGACTCCTCAAGTAGAATAGTGGAAGAGCAGATTGTGAAGAAACATGATTGAATAATAACTCTTAATTGCATTCATATGGAAATGACTAAAATGACCTTGTATATATAGGAGTATCTAAATATAAAATCACTTAAACATGTCAGATATGCTAGGTCAACTAGGTTAACCTAGCACATTATCAAGATAATGCCTAAAGTTTGTACTAGGTCAGCCAGATGAAAACTAGGCCTAAAGAGTTAAAGTGACCCTAGATTGTGCTAGGTCAACTAAGTTGACCTAGATTATTGAACAAGTAAAAATGGTACTAAGAAAGGTAAATAAGGATAGAAAGAGGAAAATACTAGAGGAATGTGCAAGGAAGAAGAGATAGTTTAGGGAAAGGTTTTAGGAGCTAAATGGACAAGGAATAATATAGTAATAAGGGACAACAATCTTACAAATCACTAAAGTTATATCTACCCATTTCTTGGTGCACCCATTAAGGTATGCACTCAGAGAAATTGAGTCATGAAAAGTTCTTGCAAGATGTAAAGCATCAGCAATTGATAAAAGTGTGAAAATATTATGTGTATATAAAATGTTACTCAAAGATGTCAGACATGCTTTGAGATCCTTATTGAGGTCTCAAGATGTTAGAGAGACCATGACAATCATGTTTGAATCATTGGATTAGTAGGTATACTTGAGAGTCATTCAAGTATGTAAAATTAGTTTGGGATAATTTCCCTAAAAAGCTCTGAAATAGAGCCCTCAATACTTTTGATGATGTTATAAGATGAGGTAACTTGGAGTATAGTTGAGTTTAAATACATCCATCATATAACCTTTATGTAGGGGTGATAGTTTAACCAAATAGAATGAGTTTTTGATCCAAATAAGTGGTGTAATGGAGGATATAAAGTTACACATTTTTTCACTACAAACATTCAATGTTTTTTATAGTATGTTGGACTCCATATGGCCTCATGATCCAAGGTAACCTAGGAAGAGTATATCATACATGATAAGTGGATCTATGGAGGTGAAAAACACACTAATTACTCAAGGGAATTGGAGGATATATAAATTATAGGGTATTGACCTCAAATAGTACCTACAAGCATGTCATTTCTTAAAAAAATCACCTACAGCTTGATTGTAGGTGACTCACAAACTCATGAAGTGAACTTTGATGACACTAGGATTGAAAACATAAACCTTTGACATTTAATTTGGTTTTAAGACCTTATATAATCTTATGGGGTTAATAATAAAGTTTTGAGGTTGAAACACACCTATAGGACCTCTATTTTTCTCTAAAATAGTCAACTATAGTTGACTATGGCATGACAATGAGTTAAAACAAGTGACTTGGAGTATATCCTAGTATGAATATGATGAGAAAAAGTCTAAATGAATGTTAAAAAGGAATTGGAATGCCCAAATAAATATTTTAGTCATATTATATAAATTCTATCAAGAAGATACACCTACAGGTAGTCCCCTTTTTTGAGGTGAAACATAGTCAGTTTACCAGTCAATCCTAGTTGAGCAAATATATGGGTTGAAGATGTAAGTATGGATTATAGGAAGTTTGTAAACATTATGAACACATTTAATATGATGATTTACATATCATAAGATAATATTAGGAAATAAAATAGATAATTAAATCCATCCTTAAGGTGTACTTGTAGGCAACTTTTGGAAATCTTACACAGTGAGTATTCAAGAAGGTTGCCTTAGGTTTTGAGATATTTAGAGATGATAAAGACATGATAAAACATTGTAAATAGGTAAAAAGAATCCACATAACTTGGATAATCCCCTTATATTTCCACCTTTATTGATCCCATAGGGGAAGTACCCTCTTTTTTGTTTCAAATAGAGGGCACTCCCCAAGGGTGCAAATCTATAGGTTTAGAGGAAATAAGATGAGAAGGTGAGATAGAAGTTAATGTAACATTTTAAGGATATGTGTAAGGCTGTATGATGCATGGATCAACATAAAAAACTATGCATATGTGTTATAAACCCAATAGGGTAGTCCAACCCCATATGGATTTAGTCAAAGCCCATGAGGCCTAATCTAGGTCTAATGCCCAAAAAGGGTTCATCTTAATTTCTAATGCTAGGAGATCATTAAAAAACATTGAAACACTTACATGGGGATTCATAAGGAGTGTGTAAACTATTGAAATAAAAAATAGACCACTAATAAGACATTTCTTGGATGAAGACCATTATAGTGTATGAAAAATGGAGAGCAAAGCTTGAGAGGCTATCTTAAGATGTTCATACCAACATGAATGTTTGGTATGGGAGTATGAGGAGTTGATGGATGTTGAAGGAGGTATTGAATAATGTTCTTGTGGATTTTTTTTTTAGGTTTCCAATGTCAAATCTTTATGAATAAATCTTAAGTGTAAAAATCACCTAAAAAAATTTCAAACCCTTATTAAAGACCCAATTAAGAAAATGAAGGAGGGCAATATAAATGTAATATAATGGGAAGGAAAGTGATTGGATATTGTAGAGGACTAACTAGGGATCCTCCCCATCCATTTTAGGTGTACCCTACTTGTATAGATAGGGTGGAAAATGGATTTTATTTATAGTTTTATGTATTTTATAGATATGGAAGGGTTCCAAAATATACAATTAACTTTGGTAGATAGGTTGATACTTGATCGAGATTCTTATGCTTATTTATTATAGCAGAATATCTCACAAGTGCCTCTACTAACACCTTAATTTTAGCCAGTCAAAACTATCATAGTGAACAAGGAATGACCATCAAGTGAGAAGGTGAAAGTTATAAGTGGGAGGCCTTTTAAGGTCTATCTAATGAATCTAAGGTTTGAGGGATATTGATAAGTTTTATACACTCTTTTTTATGGATTGGATTGGAAAATTCAATGTAACCTTGGTGTCAAGTGTGAGAGGTGAGTGAAAGAGAAGTGATTATGTGACTATAGGCCATGATAACTCATGTCCAAAATAATCTTGATGATTAAGGATACCTCCAATCCATGTTGGGGATTGTTTATAACCCATCCTTTTTAGAACAATCATTTCATATGTCCTTAATATGATGATGAACATTCTAAGAGTCCCAAATGATGAAGGTAGTTTCTAGACATGTAAATGAAGAGTCCTACACAACATTTTAAGAGTTTTTTTCCTTTAAGGGATATGTTTCCACATATACCTTGCATGGTATATCTCATATTTCATTATCCTAAAGATGAAACTCCTTTTCTTATCTTGACACATGTTTTAGTGACTCTTGGACTTCATTCTCTTCTCTTCTCTCTCAAATTTTATAAGTAGTAACCATTTTGGCTCTTGTAGACTAATACTACAACATGTATGGCAAAGACCTACTAGTTTTGACATTGTAATTTGCCTTTAAGAAATAAATTCAAGTCTATTTTTGTTTTAATGAACATTTATCTAAATGTTTAAGGTTATTTATGGTGATGTTAAGTTATAATCTTATATCCTTAGTTCTCCTTATCCTCTCATCTTTATGCAAGAGTTCCTATTTAACTAGTCATATAGAGTGTAGTTAGTATGTTAGGATCCTTTCAAGTATACAATTGTCCTTAGAGTGTGAAATATGCCCTTAGGTTCACTTACCTTGTGTTGTCTCATGCATATCACTTTTATGTTGAAACACTTATGTTATAACCTCTTAAGACTTTGAAGTTGGTTTGTAGGCCTTGTTTCTTATAGAAAGATGTATGATGGTCTTGTGTAAATCCTTCTGGTGTGTCACCCACTTAGAGTAGTTTATTTTCATGAAATTTTTTATCTCTTTTCACATAAGTAACTTGTTAAGTATTTGATAAGCATTTCAAGGTATATTCATGTAGATAACCCTTAAACCTAAAGGTCTACTTCTGTTATAGGTAAACCCACATACCTAGAATTATTCCCATGTTGACCAAATCTAGAGAAGGATCAAACACCCTCCTCTAGGGTGAAATATTTGTTGATAATAGGAAGTTTCCATGTCATATAATGTCAAGATGAACTAGTTTCTAATTGTGACCTAAAAAGCTCAAAATGAAGTATGAGTGATTAACCAAGACCAATTGGGATGTTCCACATGTCCTTAGGTGACACATCACCTAACCTAGGATAAATGCATTAAGTATAGATCCATTATTAGATGTTTACCATTAATGAAAAAATGAATAAATAGATGACATGTGTCAAAAAATGGGAGTTAGCTATGAAAACTCTAAGGGATGTGACTATGTGTCTACCACATGCTCACCATTAATAAAATGAATATCGACCTAATTAGACACTTTATAAAAACACCCCATCACTATTTCTATATCCATCTAGTGGTAGAGGATCATGGGATCTGAATCCAATTCTATATTTGTAAGTAAAAGAATAAAATCTTACCACTGAATGAAATTTCAAATTCATAGCAAGTGAGCCACTAAATGACATTAATATAGGGAGATCTATGCATATTATTATAAATCCCAAAGGAAGTCCATTAATGGTTACCATTACTAATTTATAAGAAATCTCAAACATCTTACTTTTAAAGATTCATATAATCCCTATATCTCATGCCTTTAACACCTAAAAGATTCCTAATTTCCCCTCTATCTTACTCTAATGGCCACTACATCCTTTAACCTGAAGGCATATCCTAATCACTAAGACACCACCTTCCCTATTAGTATAACCAAGTTAAGCCACTATAATGACATATTCAAAGTAATTGAGTAGGTCCCTAGGTATTTTTCCAATGTTGATGACTAGTCGGCCAAATATGGTGGCACCCTTTGGTCCTATAAAATATTCAAAATTCATAGAGTCACAACAAAAATAGAGGCCTTCCCCTATACTAAAGTTTTGGGTGGCATCCTCTATAAGGCCAACTACATGCATGATACTATAAATTATTGGGTGTGTTCACCCACATCTTAACACCAAATTATTGACATATCTTGGAATGCCTTCAAGGCATAATGCTCCCTCCCATAATTCTCATTCTCATATGATGCAATGGCAATGTTAATTTTGATGAATGATCGCCAGATCTATGACATCTTCCAAGATTAGGTCAATAACCTAGACTCCAAGTGGGTCAACAAATATTAATGCCTACATGGTTTGAACCTTTTAAGAGGAGGTCTAAGTATGCATGATCCTATTAAATTAGTGGTTAGATAACTCAAAATGCTAGCATGTCAATGAGTTATGGGTTTCTCAGCTACACATGATCCTAACTCACTTTGGCACCCTAGAATTTAGAGGCTTGATCAAATTCAAGCTAGTCCATTCAATTACATATGACCAAAATGGGGGCATCTTTTACAAGAATAGCTACCTACTCAACACTATCTATGGGATACTCTCATTTAGCCTATTAGCCTTTTCTATGTGGGTTATTAGTTGCCCAATTGTTCATGTGGTTTTATTTAAGTTCTATGGCCACTAATTCCTACTTCTACCTAGTGGTGGACTAGGCATTTAATGAATCTCCCATTCCCTAGATCTCAAATATAATTTAGGACTCAATCACATCCATAAGGGACTACTAGATATATAAAAATGATAATGATCTGAGTCATGGGATTCTTATAAGACCCCCTACACATGTCATAATATGTGTCAGACTACTTAGTAGAGCAAGATATCACCTATCAAATAGTGAATGGAATCTTTACCTTTTATGTATAGCATCAATATAAGGTGCTTCCTCCACTCTTGATTACCATACAAAGGTACATCTACAATAACTTACCCTTAATACAAAATACATTTGGGAAAGACTCCTTCACCCTTGTAAAATGCAATATTTGGTAGTGGGAACCTAAAGGGGTGATTCAAGCCCACTTGGCATAGTATTCATCTCATCTCAACATTAATTATATCCATTAGTTTGAGGATGATGATGAGCTCTATCTAGATGCCACTAATGACTATAAGGTGTTATCTTAGATAAAAATGAAGAGAAATAAAAAAGGGAAGAAGGCTTAAGTAGGCCCCTTGAGAACCCCTCCAGCTCCTATTCAATATATGGAAGACCTACCTTCAAATTATCTAACCATCTTCTAAATAATATTTAAGGGAATCCTACCACCTTTTCCTCCTTAATATTCACCTCTACTTCTTCTAAGTATTCCTCAAGCTCTGCTTCTTCTAATAACCCTAGATCCTCAAGCTCCACCTCCACCTTCTCCACTTGTTCCTCATGCTCCACCTATAACTCCTCTGGTAGTACCTTCCACTATGCCATAATAGCCCTAAGCTTAGAATACATAGTGCCAAGTATCCCAAGCATATCCTTCTCAACCAAAAACACTATATCCTATAATATTTGATACTATTGGTGGCCTAAAAGTGAGCCCAAAATGAGGCACCCATCTAGGTTCCCTAGCTCATTCCTACATCTCCTCCCATTTCCCTTTTTCCCCTTGATCCTACCACATTCTAACTCTCTATTTTAGTGCCCACTAGTTTGTCTCTACCCCCTCTATTTCCCATTGTCTCTCCTCCATATTTTACCCAAATACCCTTGGCCTTGGTCGTACTGAGTATCCTCACTTCCCCTTTCCCTTCCACTCTACCTAGAACAAAGCCTTGAGTCCTCCATATACTACCCTTGGGCATGCCCTTAACAATAAGTGTGACTATATCCTTTGGGATCCTACTACCTATAGTAGGGAACCTCTCAGTCCCCACTCTAGTTAGCCTAGTTATACCTTTTATGGCTCTATGTCCTTTATCATCAGCTCCTATCACCCCATCCATCATAGTCATACCATCCACTATAGCACTCGAATCTAACCCAAGGAAGAGGTCAAAGAAGAAATATAAATCATATCATCCTTATAATCTTCTAGACCTAGTAGCATCAGTGTAAAAATTAGCTCCTTGACACCCTCTACCTTATCTAATGGCCCACTAGATTCACATTTAACTAGCCTATTTCATCCCTATTTTTCCATGATTTATTCTTAGGGGTAATCCCACCTCAAGTGAACCTCACCCAAGAATAATGGTGATCTCAATTGTTCCCTTGGGCCTCCCCTTTTATTATCCTTCCTTTTTCCCCATGCCCCGTCTACCTCCACTCCTTTCCTCTTTCACTCCTTCCACTTCCTCCATATCCTCTCCACCTCATCCTCTACCCTTCACCATCATTTTAGCCACACCTCTTACACATCCAAAAACCTAAGGGATGGTATTTAGGTCACATACACCATAGATGGAAATGTGTGGTGTAGGTTTAACAAAGCCTTTAGGAGCATGAAGAGGATTCTCACTCATAGTTTCATCTAGGAGGGGAACCTGATGTTATGAAAAACCCATCAATATCTATTTTCCCTCACAAAGGTAAGGACTATGATTGGGGAAGAAAATATGGTTGAGGACCCATTATCTATCCTCTAAGCTACTCATGACATGTCCAATAAATTCCTCAGACATGTAGATCTAAGTACACACTCTTGAGGCCCAAGTGAAGAGTACACTCCTAGTTAGACTAATTGGGTAGGTCAAGGATACCCTCATATTATTTTTATCAATCTTTTGGAAATTAATAGGGAATCATGCTAAGATTGTATATAGAGGATGTAGGCATACATGGGGAAAATCATGGAGATTGACAAGAATTGCTAGAAGTTATAGGTTGTGGTCAATAAGGGGATGTTCCTAGAGTTAAAACCAAATCCAACCTTAGATTTGGGGTTGTACCAAACTTATGCTTGGAAAATGAGAGTAGTGATGGAGGAGTGGCTAGCCTTAGCCTTCAATTATACATAACCCTTTGAAGAGGGTGAGAAGAAGATAATGACCTACTTTTGGAGGTCAAAATCTTCATGATATTCAACCCAGATGTCACTGTACTCAACCAAGGGGAATTCAAAGTCCACTTGGATCAATTTGACCAAGTTATGAGGGAAAAAGTGGCTAAGGTGAACTAAGAAGGAGCTCAGGTAGTGTTGGACCTATCAACTTAGTCCACTAAAAACATAAACCAAGTTTTAGGAGTCTAATCCTGAATATAAGTATCTTTCCATATCTCCTAAAGACTAGTAGCTTAGGTAGAGGTGATATTTAGGGAGACTCTAATGAACTTAGCTAAGCTAGATAACGGATTTGACCCTCATGATATCCACATTAGAATCTAGGTGTGCCCAATTGATAGAGTTGGGATCTAGCCCCTCTTATCCACTTCTACATGTTTATAAGTGGTCCCTATAGATTATTTATAGGTTTATTTGGTTTTTTTTTGTTTAAATTTTGAAATATGATTGTAACTAAAATGAGTGTCCATCATGGCCCATGATGGGATCTTCACGATTTTTAGAGGTGAGACCCAATCTTCATCTATTTATAAAATAGTTTTATTATATTTTAAGGTTGACCAAAAAATTACTCAAAAGTATTAATGGATTATTTCAATGTTTTCACCTATTTTTCCCTCTACACTCTAGACTGTAATAGTGACCCAAATCAGTTATCAAACAAAATTTTCACTCTGTTAATGAATATAAGTTTTGTTTCACCAAAGGGGTCTTTTCTATGTTTAATTTTATTTTATCTTCATGTTTAAATGATCAACAGTGTTATGATTAATTGGATTAACACTTTGTCACTTTATGGATGTCATGATTATGATGTGCTTAGATATTATATTCTCTATGTGAATTCTTTCATTCTCGTTTGGTAAGTATTAATCATTTGTGTGTTTAGCTACAAGTTTTCATATGGTGTTTATGTGTTATAAACAATAAACCCTTATTATTAATATTTGGTAGGAATTCATATCGAATGCATATTCCCATTCCCTTCAGACTCTCCCCACTATATGTTCTTGGAGGTAGAACTCTAGTGAAACTCTATCTGTAGTGGTATAACTATAGTAGAGTCACTTAGTTTAATAATCATTGCATTGATCTCATTTTATACCTAGAGGCATCCCTTTTTCCTTGCCCTTCCCTCTCTTTTGTGTTTATTTAATGGTTCTATAATGCACCTTTCCCCTTGTGTTTATAAAGAACAAACCCACACTCAAAGTATTCATAGCTAAATTTAAATTATGTGAAACATAGATTATTAAAGTTATAGTGTTAATAATGCATCTCTTAGATACTATTCATGTAGACTCCATTTATGAAGTACAATACCCATAGTCATTCCATGGGCTAATCCTAAGTCATTCCTAAATTAAGCATGAAAGTTTGTAGTTGTCTCAACCTTTTCCTTTCCAAGGAATGGTCAATCTCATGGGTGTTTCATGGTAAGGATCAGATTAAAGTGAATAATAATTTGTGATAGAAGGAGGGCCACTTCATGCCTTTTTTAATTTAATCTCATTTTATAAACATATGTTGAGTTAGATTTTCAAGGGATAATTTGTTAAGTATTATTTCATCATGAAACATCTTGGAGACTAGTTCACATGTTACTAGGTCCAAGTCTCGCTAAGGTAGATTGGTAATTTATCCTTATTTTTCCATAAAAAAACCTAGATCTAGTCAACCTAGACCTATGATGATTATTATTAGCTCCTCTATAAAAACTATCCCAAACATACATCCTGAGATGTCCTAGTTATTTGGTTCAGCCATTAACATCATAGGAGTCATCCATGATCTACCTAGGAACCTACAGAGGTATCTTCCTTATTTCACCCCTAGTGAAGGATTAACTAGCAAAGGAATACATAACCTCCTATAAGACCACCCTAAGACTCTTGAATGTAAAACATGAGGATGTATTATGTAGGTTGTTACCTTTTACCCTAATAGACTCTACCTATGATTGGTTCCTAAACCTTCTTAAAGACTCTATATTGAGTTGGGACCACTTTAGCTCTACTTTTCTTGATCAATTTGGCCAAGTAATAGACCCCAATGTCATATACTAGTAGTTCACCTATATCAATAGGGATCCCAATGATCCCATTATAAATTTTAATGTTAGGTTCCAAAATATGTATAGCTAGGTAACTATGCTTTACCAACCCAATTGTCAACTAGCACTTAAAATGTACAAGAATGCCTTGGACCCTTGGATGTATATATTATTGAGAAGAGACACAATTATAACAAACATATCCTTAGCATATGTAGGGTCCATTAAAGTAGATAGGTGATTAAATCCTCAAGGATACACCATAACCCCTACCCCTAGCATACTACCACAAATAGCTATATTCAACTTCTTACCTAGAATTAACTATAATACACTTATGCTCTAGTTGATCCATATAATGTATTAACTCTTGTTGGATCATCCCAAATCAAACCAACCATTGGGTTTATTAAACCTAGTGGGTTTGTATCTGATTCCTCAAACTCAACATCAAGTGACATTAGCCATGACTAACTACAACCAGGCCACACCCCAAGAGTCCACTAAAAATGAGCTAGATTTCATTCAAAAAAATGGTACAAAAGCTCAGTAATGAATTCTTAGGGTTATAGAGACAAATGAGAAACTCTAATGCAAAAACCTCTAGTAATAATTTCACATATCAAAGGCTGAATAGGAGTTATAATCACCTACACAACCCCTTGGAAGCTTCACCCAATAGGATCCCCAAGATAAATATCTTTGAAATAGCCTTACCTAGCTAATGTCAAGTGCACAATATAATAACACATAGAGAGCTAGGCTACATGGACTTCAATTCTACTTTTTAAGTCTTCCAAAAGGAAATGAAAGAATATGAGGTGGTTCCCAACCATCCAAAAACCTCTAACTCAGGTAAAGCCCTGGTAATGTCATGGTATTATAAACCTTAGATTTCCCTATCCAAGAATAAAATGAGCTAGAGGATGATATTAGTGAGGTACATGTGTTTCATCAATTTCACAAGAATAATTACACCCTTAGGAGTAGGTTGAAAAAATAACCCCTTACTTTGTTAAACCCCCAAATAATGGTGTAATCCCACCAGATCAAAATTCTAGGAATGGTCCTCCACCTTCAAGACCTCAAGAGCCTAAGTAACTTGTGGAAACCCCACTAGTCCAAAGGAAATTGGGTTAAAACATAGTGGAGGATATGAATAAAATCAAGACTAATATTACCCTTCATGAGTTTTCTCAAATCATAGAGTAGTGAGACCTTTTGTCAAAATCGTTGACCCAAAATCCAAACTTGTAAGCCTAGCCAAAATTAAGAGTATCTCACACCAATGTGTTTATCCACAATAATAATATGGAGTTTACCCCATTCCTTTTGACCATCCAATTGTATGGAAATAATATATATAACTACCTATTAGATTTTGGAGCCTCAACCAACATGATGTTGGTAGGAATATATGATAAACTTGGTCTAGCCCCCATAAAATTAGACAAAATAGTGGTCCAATTGGAAAAATTAGAGGTGAAAGTGATATGTAAGTTGTTAAATGTCCACATCTTTTTTGAATCTAAACTTAGGATTTGACACTTTATAGACATTTAGGTGGTTGACATACCAGAAGCCTATGATATGTTCTTCAATAGATATTGGTCTAAAAAATTGAATGAATATATAGCCATCGACTTCTCACATATATGGATACCTTGGAGAGGATTATCCAACCAAATATGAGTGGATATGAAACCATGCATGATCACTATATATAACTATATTAATGATAAGATAAAGTAGTTTTCTCAACCCTAAGCATCTACATACCAAGCACCAAGTCTCCAAAAAATCATGCCAATCATAGCCTAGGTCTGCTTAGCCTATGGTCTCTTTATGTAGATAGAGCTCACTCCAAGCAAGGCATCAGAGCTAGTGTTTTACTTATATATCCCTTAGGGAGGAAACGTCTATCATCTTATATGATACATTTCCCCTATATGAATAAATTAGTAGAATACAAATTCTTAACCCTAGAATTATAATTTGCATTGAAAAATGAGGCAAATGAACTAAGATCATTTAGTTACTTTGAACTGGTAGTCAACTAGATCAAAACTAAGTTTTAATGCTAACTATCATACCTCAAAGGTATAAACATAGAGTTTAGGACCTGATTGAAATGTTCAATGCATTCAATAACATCCTAGGTAGTAGACTCACTAGCTTTGGTTGTGGAAAAATTAACCCCTCTAGATTAGATTGAACTATAAGAGTTATATATCAAAGTCATTCCCTATCCTTCAATCCCTAACAATGTGACTAATTTCTAGGTCTTTGAAGATGACCAAAAAATTATCCATTTCTTTGGTAATGAGAGGATATTTGAGTCCCAAATCATAGATAAAAAAAGATAGAGAAAACCCTAGGACTAACTTAGATAAGGATGATATCCTAAACATTCAAGGTGACATGATCCCAAAATGGATGATTTCACTTTAAAGAGTGTTTGATGCATTAGACCCAACCTTCTAGGCTAAAAGGCCTAAATTAAAAGACCAGAAGTGTTAACTCATTAATCTCATCTTGATAGAGAACCCCCAAATAGTTAATGTGGGTCCAGATTAGATAGACCACGAATTAGAATAATTGAAAAAAATATTTTTAAGGTATAATGATGTAATTGTTTGGGCCTATAAAGACCTTAAGGTCTTTGAAATGAGAGTAATTACTCACACCATCCCATTGAAACTTGACCAAATATCCTTCATACAAAGGTAAATTCCACCTAACCTAATCTTGGATCCATTGATTCATAAGGAGGTTCACATATTACTCTCTACAAGGATATTTCTTGATCTGTTACTCTACCTAGGTGGCTAACCTAATCCTAGTGCAAAATAAGAATGGCAAAATCCATCTATGTGTCAACTTACAAAATTTGAACCAGGCCTTAAATAGATAAAATTAACCTTTGCCATCACTATACAAGGTAATCTAAATGGTGAGTAGGTCCAAAATGATGTCCTTCTTGGATGGTTTCTTGGGTTATAACCAGGTCCTAGTCAATCTAAGAGATAGATCTAAGATCACTTTCACCATTAAATGGGGCACATTTTATTACAAATAGATGCCTTTTGGGCTAATCAATGTTAGTGAAACCTTTCAAAGGGAAATGGACTTTACCTTTGAGGAATTGATATATAAGTGCATAATTATCTATATGGATGAGCTAAATGTGTTCTTTTAATGTAAGTCAGATCATGTGCACCACCTAGAAAGAGTATTTAAAATATACAGAAGGTATGACATCTCTTTAAATCTAAATAATAATGTGTTAGACATCACTGAAGGTAATCTTCTTTGTCACATTATCAAAAAATAAGGTATTGATATCAATCCTAAAAGGGTAGATATAATTTATAAACTACCTTGACCTAATATTAATAAATAATTAAAATATTTCTTTGGAAAAATCAACTTTATGCACAAGTTTGTTTCTGGATTGGAATTGTTGAGATAGTGAAGCCCTTAAATGTGATGTTGAAGTAGGATGCTAAATTGGAGTCATAATCAAAATCAAGGAAGGATTTGTAAGATATCAAAGACACTATCATGTAGGCCTTAGCCATTATCAGCCCAAACTATATGCATGACTTTTATGTTTACCATTTTTCTTCATAGCACACCATTGTTATCTACCTCAGCTAGAGGTTAGAATCTAGAGGTTAGAATGAGAACAGTCAATGGATTTCATGAGCACTAATATTAAGGACATTAAACTCCATTATTCTACCCTAGATAAGCATGCATATGCCCTGGTCAAGGAAATAAATAAATTTAAGAATTACATCCTTTAGAAGTACATGCCATTATCCCAAACCCAACTATAAATCAAATGTTGGGACAAAATAAACTAGGCAAGAGGAGAGGTTGATGGATGATGAAATTGTAAGAGTATGACCGAGAAATCAAGTTAGCCAAGTCGATTAGGGGACAAGGCCACACCCAAATAATCATAGATATAGACCCAATAATCAAAATACACTAGGTGGCCAACAAAGGGTGTAACACTCATACTAGTATGCCCTAGTTATGAACTTTATACTTTATGAAAATACATCTTGGGGACTCAAAAATACATAGAAAAGAGCCATCTAGTTGAAAGTCAAGCATTATATTCTGAAGAAACGAGTTATCTTATGAATAAAACATGAGGGCATCTACCCCTAGTATGCATTAGAATAAGAGGCCAAGGACATAATGGCTAGTTTTTATGAAAAAATGGGAGCCTACCATCCCATGGCAAATTTCATGGCTCACAAAGTTCTCTGAGTAGGTTACCATTGGCCCACATTGTTTAGAGATGTTCACACTCATATTTTTTTCTATCACTAATGTTAGACCTTTCCCAAAAGTGAAACACATGACACAATACCACTACAACCTTTTGTATAATATGTAATTCACATAATGGGAGCTAGATGTCATGGGGGTGAATAACCCCAACTCATCAGCTAGTCATAAATTCATCCTCACCAGCATAGATTACTACACCAGATGCCTTGAGGTAGTCACAACCAAAATAAGCATCGATGTTAAAGTCATCAAGTTCTTAAAGACTATTATAGTCACCCATTTTGGGGTCCCCATTTATTTAGTATGTGATAATGGCCCTACATTTTAATCAATGGAATTTTTAGAATGGGCCTATGATAATGGGATCACACTCAAGTTCTCCTCTAATCACTACGTGGAAGGGAAAAAATTAGTAGAATCCACCAATAAAAACTTCCTCAATGCCATAAAAAAATCAGCCAAAGAAAATCCCCAAGAATGACACTCACTACTAAAATTTGCCTTCTAGGTAGATTACATCAAGTATAAACAAGCCCTCAAAAGCTATCTTTTCTTTCTCATCTACGAATTAGATCTAATCATGTCAATCAGTCTAAAAATGCCTATGTATAAGTTCATGTAGCAAATCATAGAACTAGATTATAAAGTTAAATATAGATTCCTAGACCTAATTCAATTAGAGGAAGCCTAGGACAAAGCTTTATTTGGATTTAAAAAGCATCAAGACACATTCAAGAGGTGGTTTGACAAGAGGATGAAGGTCAAGACCTTCAAAATATCAGATCTAGTCCTAATGTGGGATAGGGCCCATGAGAAGAAAGGTAAACATTCAAAATTCAATCCCCTTTTGGATCTACCCCTACCAAATTATCAAAATATTGGGCCAAAATGCCTTTTATCTCAAAGATATCAAGGGAAATGACTTATCACTTCCAGTAAATGGATAATTATTTAATAACTATTTATCAGCTATCCCTTCCAAAGTGGTTTTTGAGTATCCCAAAGGAGGTAGTAATGTATATATTAAGTAGATTTAATTTAGTTATGTGTTTGATTTTATTGTGTTTTTTTATTTGTGTTGTAATTTCCCCCTTTGGCCCCTTATTTATTCTACATTATTCCTTTGGTACCTAAACTTTTGTTAGTAATTACTTTAGTTGGTGGCTAAAACCTAGGAGGATCACTAAGAAATAGGAGAGCCCTATTTTTAACCTTTGATCCAAGTGGTTCCATGACTATGAAAAGGGACTCTTAACATCCCACATCTAGTAGGCCAATGATTCTAAAATAAATAGGTGGATTTTAGAATAACCTACACCGAAGATGGACACCAAGCTTCACTTAAAATAATAACTCTAGAAGATATTAGATTGTTCAACTTGATTAACAATTAATTAGATATTTAGAACTTCCCCCTTGACCATTCACCCTTGGTTTGACCCAAAAACCTAAATGGATAAGAATAAATAAATAATAATCTCTTATTGGGAAACTTATAAAAGAATAATGAAAGTATGCAAAATCTAAATTATAAATCTACCTTGAAAGGGCTATATAGGCAATCTCCATCATAGTCTTTTTGGCCTAGTTGGAATTGGAGTAAGGCCATGAATAAGACTAGAGGAATATATATCAAGGATATGGATGCCCATCTAGAAGCATAACAATGCACTAGTCATTCCCCCCCAAGCCATCGAGCTAGAAATGCCTTGGAGGAAGTCTAATAAATAGTCCAACCTTAGCTACTTGAAGGTAATATAAGATTGAATTAGAGTGAATATCACTTCTCACAACCATTATTGATTGTCCATATGTAGAATCTTAGTATGTTGCTTGCTATTATAATGTTGGAGTTTAGCATTTGCATTAGGTAGTTTACTATGGCAAATAGTAATTATATTATTACCAAAGTTAGAATATATTGTTTTATATGTTATTATTGTGAATAACAAGAATAATATATGGGTAGATTTATAGTGTTATTTGGTTAATAGGTTGAGTTTATAGGGATCGAAGCATCCCCAATTATAGTAAATATGTCTCTTATATATTTGTATGGAGTTTGATTAATAAAATTGTGTATTTGACCAAATTGAGAATTTTATGTGCCTATGCACAATTTTGATCCTTTCATTCTACTAAATAATGGTGTAAATTCATTATCTAGTATCAGATTAAGTTCTCCCTTGGACCTCACCACAAAATTGTTATTTATCATAAGAATAGATTTAGATTTAGGACCACATCCATCTCTCTTATCCATTGACAAACTATTATACTTTATGAAAAGGTTTATAGTGCAAACCACTATATATTTTGTTGACAATATATATATATATATATATATATATATATATATATATATATATATATATATATAATGTTAGATTTGAGGGTTCTGGTAACTTGCTCAAACTTGGCCATACAAGTTACTACATAAATTATATTTGTTTTTGAGCACATGTTTCTAGCCATATATATTCTTGTTAAGGTTTTGGAATTTTGATTCACATCCATTCGATTCTATTTTTGTGGGAGATTTATGATTTTAGTGGCATTGGATTTGGCTTTTACAATAGTCATGTTTTGAGTTTTAAGTTTTTTTAAGATTGGAAACTTTGCTCAGCTCAAAGCCCAAGCATTCCACTATGGAAGCATCATTTTTCCTGAGCCTCTCTTATACACAATAGAATTTAAGCATAGACTTAGGAAGTTACATACCCTACCTTCTTGGTGATCCCATGAGTTGCATCTCTTACCTTCCACTTACCTAGCTTGATCCATGACATCTTCAACATCTATCTAAGCCATAATGTGGATTTTCTTTCCAACTAAGTTTGCCCTTTCACCATTCAACCCAAATCAGCATCTTGTTGACCCTTTGTGGTTTAACTTAACACTTGATCTCAATTTTCATCATGTGGTGGCTCAGATCCAAGATCAACTCTCCTACATCATAGACTCACATTAACAATTTGGCTATTCATTTTGAATTGATCAATGGCTCTTGAGTCTATTTGTTCCCATGTCATATTTGGTTCCCATGGTGAATTATTCTCCTCTAAGATCCACAAAAAATCAAGGCCAAATCTGACACTCTTCATTTCAACCTTGAAATAATGCAAAGCTAGACGTAGAGAGCTATCCTCCCAAATGGTGGTGAAACATTCCTTAATTTAGGTTTTCATGTCTATCTTATTTATTATTATTATAATCAGTTGCAAATTTTTGGTTTTTAGAATCAAATCCATAGTTTTAGGTCTTATTATTTGGTATTTAGTTTAAATTTGTGGTTTGCTAGTTTTAAATGATATTTTATTAAGTTTAAATAATACATTTTTTAATGTGTGTGTGTGTGTGTGTTTCATATGCTTTTTTGTGTTATGTTTAATATGTATTTTGTATTTTATATATTTGTGGGTTTATAGTTATGGCAAGAATACAAACTATAACCCTAAGGAATAATCTCTTAGAAATGGGATAAGTTATTGAAATAAAAGATCATAATGGGTTTATGTGTTTACTGTTTCACTACAAATGCTTGATTGGCTGCTAGTTATATGTATTCAATAGTGAGTACTAGTGTGTAGTACATGTTAATATGCATAAATGTTTGGTTATATCTAGTATAAAATGGTGCATCATGATGCGTGCTTATATGTCATGTTTTTTTGGAATGCTAGTATGAAGTTTAATCTTAGGGTATATCTAGATGGTATAATTCCATGCTTGCTTCTTGTTATCTATATGGATCGTTTGATTCTCAAAATTATAAGCTGGGTTATGTGTTTATATTTAGTTGTGAACTATGATAATATGGGATATCATAGAGTATTATAGTATAAATGTATGTTGTACCTAGATGGTACATGCTATAATTATTATGTTTAGTCTTACATCTACATTTGACTAATTTAATATATGCATGTTGGTTTTTACTATGAATAGCATGTTTTGTAACAGTTGGTAAGACTTTATGTATGTATGCATACAACCTTTGAGAGTTTAAAAAATACTAGGATTGACTATTATGTGTTCCATGGGAACTATGACTTGCTTGATCTTATCTAGTTGTTTGAATATAAGCTTGTGTTTCCATGTAGTTATGACTACTTTATTATGATTGTTTATGGAAAACTAGTAGTTATGCCTTAGAATACTAGACTATGGTAATATGGGTTATCATAGGGTGTAGTATACTGGAAACCAATTTTGGTAGTGAAAATATATAGTTAAATGTGTATTTACTTAAGTGGTATATACTGTAGTCATTATTTCTAATATGAGATAAAAAAAATATTGTAAGATTCATTCATATGTTTGATGGAATAAATGTATGCTTTGCTTACTTTTATGTTTAGCATGTTATGTGATATGTTTGATAGTAAGATGAAAATTAAATGAAAATTGTGGTTGAATTATATTTGACCAATCTGCATTATTGATATGGAGTAAGCAATGATATGGACTTCACTGGCTTACTAGCATCATAATGATAGATGAAGGCAGTCCAATCAAGTGGTGTGTATGAAATTGATTGATCTATAGATCATTATTATTTATTATTTATAAATATTTAGGCCAAAATATGTTTAGTGAGACATTATCATTTCATGAGTATGATTTACATATTTGTGTGATATCTTGTAATAGAATAATTTTCTATGATACACTACATGTTTAGTTTAGAAATCATACAACACACAGGTACTTGCTTATTTTTATCAATTCTTGAACCATCAATATCTAATCATCCATGAAGGGAAGACCATTTCTTGATGGGATTAGTGTGGGAGATCATTATTCCATGGTTTGTGTCTAATAGTGCTTAGATGATGCTCTCCCTCCCCATAACAATACTACTTATCGAGATGACACTTGAGATTACCACAGATACTTGAGTTTTGGAACTATGCTTTGGGGGAGCCATGTATCTATATGTACATTATATTATATTGGACTTATCATTAAATATTATCATGAAGAGTTGTAATTACTTATAACTATACTTCATAGTGGTTGCTGTAGACTTGTAGCTGAGTTATGTGATTACTTTCTATATTCATTATGATATGTAATATCATGATATTAGAGATCAGTGATATGTGATGTATTATGCTTATTTATAATATCAAACCTTGAGAATTTACTATTGTAATCTATTTTTGGTATATGTGTTTAATTAAAAAAATTTACATATTTCTATATCTAACCTAACAAGGTTGTTACATGTGCTATCAAAGTTGTGTCTTGAACTCTAGGATGTAATGAGTCCATTATCATTTTCATGTCTTTCTATTCACCAATGTGAACCTAGTGACATAAATTATTGCATTGGTAATTTGGATTTAAGGTGCCTTAGTGTGGAACCATGTTACACTATGATTGGAGTTTTGTGACATTCATGTAATGTGTGTGGGAAACATTGAGTGTGTACCCTTAGGAACACTTGTACCCTTTTGAGTTGTATAGGGATTTGATTTATCAAGTATCCAAATGGTGATGGTTCTATTCAATTTTTTTTTAGGTGAGTTCATAGCATAGTTCATGAATTAGGAATATTTTTTTTTACCATAGTTTGATCACTTGGATCAAACACCTCGAGTATGATTACACCCTTTTTGGTAATCAAGTCACCTTTGTCATTGTGTTTTGTGTTGTGAGTGTTAAGTAATCATGGGATTCTTGTCACTTAAATATATGTGCTTATTTTTTGTGTCTTAATTTCACTAATCTTAGAAATGGAAATTCTTATAAAACCATTTTTTTTAGTTGGTACCACCTAGTGCGATGGGAATTTTCTTGTAGTAGAGTGCTACTATCTTAGTTGGTAATTCCTATGTGTTATGAGTTTGTTTATGGATTGTCACCCTTAATTTAGGTGGATAAGGAATAAATTTTATCTCTTTTATTTATCCTATAGGTGAGTTTTTAATATCTCATTCTCATTTAACATCATTATAACCTACTGAAAGGATTCATATTTTCTTGATGTTGAAACTTGTTTTTGAAATGTTATTTTGACCATATTCCCCTTGGAGTTTATGAAATTATGTCTATTAATTCTTAATTATAAATAATTTATATAAATATAATAGATTGATACATATTTATGGTTAATATTTTATTTCTCTTGGTTATGGAAATAAATTGTGATACCATACTTACAGATTTGGTAAGTAGGTAGTGTTTTGGCAACATTGACTTGCAATGTTTTCTTCATACCATATGAGAGAATGTATGTTCTATTTTTGGAATGATAGTTATCTACTTTTCACTTGTGACTTTTTAGTGTCACTACTTTATTTAATTTTATGAAATTAACCACATGGAGTGGCAAACTTTGAATTATAAATTAAATTCTAGATTAAGAATTATAATTTGATTATAATTATTATGATATCATATACCCTTGATTAAATTGATATTAATTTATTTTGGATTAAAACATGATTTTTTTAAGAGTTATTTTTATACCTTTCACTATAATTTAGTAACGTATAGGATGTGTGGAACATCTTATCAATCTAAGGGTTGAGATAAACATTCAATTTGTTGCATTCTAGTTGATCAAGCAAGAAAACATGTCTCACTTGTTTCCTTTATAAGGTTATATGGGTGGTGTGATTCTTGGCCCTTGTATGTGTGTTAATTTTAACATTATTTTCTCTTAACTATGAATATAACACTCTAGGTTAAGCTGAGAAATATTAAATATGAAACTAGTTATGTTTAGCTAGTGGCAACTTAATACAATTATGGAATGATTGTATGATTTTTATTGTATGTGTGTTGGAACATCTAAAATTATTTAGCATATCATATTGCTTTCTATGATTTATCAGTATGGATTTGTGGTTTGTTGAACATTATACACTTTTTAGAGATTATTAGGATATGAAGACCTGAGGAAAGAGTGGTGAATTAGGAACATGAGTATTAAGAGATAGGAGTGGATCCTACTTAGTCTCACATTAGCTCAATAGTTATTGAGTTTGGATCTGATAGATAGACTTATTAAATCTAGGATTTGACAGTCAAACTTGTTAAATTCAATCATATGGCCATATGCATGTATATGATAGAATGATTATCCCTAATTTTGTGTAAATTAGAAATGTAGCATTTTTAGTTCCTATTCATCATCGTACTTGTTAGGAGATCTGTGGAGAAGTGACAATATTGACATGTTAAACTTATCATGAGCTACATAAGGTAGAAAAAGTATTAATTTATACACATCATTCTTGCTAGGTTTCCTAAATATTTTCTCTATAATGATAAAAACACTCTCTAGGTTAGAAAAATATTTAAAAGGGCTGGAAGATTTTATGGAACTCTCTTTGGTCATTTATTTTGGCTTGTATGATGATATTATGTTCTTTTAGAAAGTTAGTAAAACTTTCATTGGGATATGTGAGACCCTTCTAAGTAATGGAAGTGGTCAGTACTATACTAAATAGGCATGTCTTGATGGGTTTGGACCCCAGAGTGGTCATTACAAAACTAAATAGAGTAAGTAATACTCATAACCATGTTTTCATAATAGGGAGATGTCATTGAGCAAGGCCTTATGGGACAATACTCTAAGAATAGTGAAATTTGAATAAACTATGGTGATTTATACAGGTTATTTTCTATTTATTTTCTTAATTTGATATTGTATACTATGTTATTAATTTGATAAATAATGTTTTAAATCAAAACTTATGTTTGAATAAGAGTCATCAGGGATGATGACTAACTTTATGGGGGAAGGATGTTACCTTTGGATTCTTCATCTAGAAAACTTTTTATATTATTAGTGGATATCTATAGATTGACAAATTTATATTTGGCTATTTTTAACTAAGCTTGGACATATATTATTATGGGGTAGTAAAATATTGCTTAGGTTACATGATCACACTATTATGAGTTAAGATGTAACTATATGTTTAGTTTATGATCATGTTGATTTATCATTTCAGCTATATTTTATGATGTATGTATATTATGATTGTTATGGTCTAACTACCTATTTTGTTGTGAGGTTGATGTAGGAAAACTTAGCCCTCAGAGTGTGATAAAGGGAGAACATCATCAGATAGGGTGACATAGTTTAAGATGTCAAAGGACTATAAAGGAACTAGTGGGAACCCTACACACACCACAATAGTTAGCACATGTGAAACTACATAATAGATGGTTTTCATACATGTTTTTTTTTTATTACATTAAATAGTTATTTGCCATGATTTGTTAGTATAAGCTAAACGGTTAGCACAACATGTTTTGGTGTTAGTTGCATTAGCTAGTTTAACATGGTGGATATCTTAATTTAATGGTTTATGCATCTTTAGTTGTTGTGATAACTTAGATTTATGCTTAAATACCTTAATATTGTGTGACTAGTGGTTAAAACTACCATTTGTGGACCAACTGACACATCTTGGTCATGTTGGAATATAAGATTGATATCATTATTGGGCTTAACTATTTTTATTATTAGATAGAAATTTAATATAGATAAATTATCATTACTAAATTATGCTTTAAATTATTAAATATGTTGTAATTAACTACTTCATTTAGAAAAATAGATAAAAATAAGAAATACCTCACAGAGGTAATAAAGAGAATAAAAGCTAAATGGAGAAAAATAAAGGTTAAGTTTTAAATCATTCCAATGATGGCAATTTAATGTTCACATAAAAATATAAAATTGTAAATAAAATAATTTGAAAAAAAAATCTTTAAAGCAAAGAGGTTTATGCCCTTTTTAACTTGGGTGGTTGTAAAAAGGAAGTGAAGGAAAGAGGGTGTTGGTAGAAGGTTGGATAGGAGTAAGATCAACTATAGAAAGATCAACCAATCAAACTTCCAGGTAGGTACTTTCTTATATATATATATATATATATAAACATTAAATTTTTGTGTGTCAAAATTATTTGGCAAGAATATTTGTATATAGTGTTTTTTAAATAAATGAATATACATGATGACATTTAATATAATTGATATGATATCTATGTACTCATAAAAATACAAGTTGTATACAGGAGTAAAATTAAAAATTAAATAACACCGATTTAACTTTTTAATGAGAATATCTAAGCTTCTCATCTATCATACATGTTTACAGATTACTAACTTAAATACTTATATGATTATCTGGAATTAAAATACTGTATATATGTACTAATCTAAACCACCATTGGTAATACTTAAGTAATACTAATGCTTTGATTTGATGAAATATCTTGTGGTGATATATAGTTTTGGTTTAATATGCATTGATTAGATAATGTATATATATTTAAATATTTCTAGATATGATTGATAACTTCGAGGTTATTCATAGTCAAAGAGGGATAATGAATAAAAATCATGTTTAATAATCTAATATTTCTAATAATGAATACCATTAGAAAGGGATTCTGACTATTAGATAAAATGCCAATATGATGATGATCTGCAAATGTTAATATACAATGACTTGGTGGATTTATTAACTAGAAAAACTATTTTTGAATTAAAATTTACAGTGACTTAGAGACTTATACGAGCATACAATGGCTATTATTTGATCTCTAAGGAATCAATTGAGCATGAAGTGAGTTCTATTATCGTATAATGCTTCAATATAGTATTCAAAAATTTATTTTCATAATATACAATGATTTAGAGAATTCTGAGTATGTAAGTAATAGTGCATAAAATTTTGTAAATTCAATATTCATATATCCTCTCTCATCCATCATTTTTTAAGAAATTTTGTAATTTAACTGATGATATATATAATGATTATCACATATATATGAATAGTAATTTTATTTTGAATATAATGAGATGTACTGAAAATTATATGGTTATATAGTGATTTGGCATAGAAGAATATAAGGTACATTTGGTTATTGGAGATATACATAGAAAGTATATTACCTATATTTGGTGCTAAAGTATTTATATGGTCATATTTAGGTTATTAAATGTTAATGGTAATTTTTTTAAATAGAGATAATTTATTTAATAAGAGCCTAATGGTAGATAGAAAAATTTTGGAAGTTCATCATATATCCTTTCATCAGGTTGATAATCAGCTTCAATAATAATTTGTTGGAGTGGATAAGTTCACTATATGTGTAGAATAGGTGGATACAGTGGGTGGCATACACATAGTCCATGTTCAAAAGTTAATAACTACATTTTCTTCTAGAGTAGTCCCTATAAGTAATATGGTGGTATATAATTAATATGTTACATCTTAGGTTAGAGTACATTTTATGTAAGTCTTTAAGTTTAAACATTACTTCTTACTCCAAGAATGTTAATATGAAGAGTTTAAATTGTGGGATTTTGAGTATATATTTAAGTATATGTGTGGGTATTTAGGATGATACAGAATTGGAATAATATCTACAAGCAAGAATGTGATTTTATAAATCAAAATGCATTTGCCATTTTAATCTATTATCCACTTGTAGTGGTTATGCCATTCTTTCCTAAATTGGTGATTCATTATAAGATATTATTTCCTAATAATAGATTAGTTGAGTTTATTATTAGAAATTATGGTGACCAATATAGAGTTGTTTTACATTATAGTGGGACATGGAACATGTAGGGTTTTTGATATGAGTAAGCCTTTTTAGGATCATTTTAAAATACTTACTCTATATAATTATATATATTTAGTTCGAATATGTGAACTATACCTTTTCCATTGACTGGACTATGATATCACTATTATTAACCTAAGAGGTAATAAGAGTAAAGCATCTTCATTTTATTACTTAGTGTAAGAGAAACTTAGGTATTATTGAATACTACTGAATACTCCTATGTTTAGCATGTCATGTGATGTGTTTGCTAGTAAGAGGTAAATTAAATGAGTCTTGTGGTTGAATTATATTTGACCAATCTACATTACTGATATAGTGTAAGGAGTGAGATGGACTTTTTTGGTTTACTAGCATCATAATGACAAATGAAGGTAGTCCGATCAAGTATGTGTATGAAATTGATTGATCTATAGATTGTTATTATTTATTATTGATACAGCTTTGGGTCAAAGTATGTTTAGTGAGACATGATCATTTCATGAGTATGATTTACATGTTTATACATTATCTTGAAATATAATAGTTTTCTATGATACACTACATGTTTAGTTTAAAAATCATACAACACATATGTACTTGTTTATCTCTTTGGATTCCCATGCCATCAATATCTACTCATCCATGAAGGGAGGGATATTTATTTATGAAATTAGTGTGGGGGATCATTGGTCTATGTTTGATGTGAAAAAGTGATCAGATGATGCTTTCTATCCCCACAATATTACTACTTATCAAGATGACACTTGAGATTACCACAAATACTTGAGTTTGGGAACTATGTTCTGCGGGAGCCATGTATCTATATGTACATTATATTATATTGTAATTATCATTGAATATTGTCATGAAGAGTTGTAATTACTTATTATTTTACTTCACAATAATGTTTATAGACTTGTAGCTAAGTTATGTGATCACTTTATATATTCACGTTATGATGTGTACTCTCATGATATTAAAGATCAGTGATATGTGATGTATTATGCTTGTTGTTATTATCACACCTTGAGTATTTCTTATTATAATCTATTTTTGGTATATGTGTTAGATTAAAAAAAAATATCATGTATTTCTATGTTTAACCTAATCGGGTTGTTATAATAACTAATGAACTTATCAATGAATATGTCTCGAGATATAAGACAATGCTAGCCAAAATGACCAATCTTATGGTAGACAAAGAGTTGTAAGACATATTAAAGCAAAGTTTACTTGTTCCTTTACACGAGTCCATTATTTTTAATAAGTTTAAATCTTTTGATGATTAATGACATGTTGTATGGGACCATGAAATGAAACTTATATCATTAAATAAGCTCAAGTATGTAACATACACACTAGTTGCATATACATCTAGTACTAAATTCACAATTAAACCAAGTTATAAGGTAAAGCCTCCTAAGCCTAGAAAGGAAACAACCAAAATAGATAACAAATTTTCATAGTAGCTTAATTGATTCATCTTATCTAATGAACCAAGGAGACAATTTACACATTTACTTGAGACCTTAGCTTCATTACTCCCATGGTTACTAGAGTGCCAAATTCTATCTCTCCCTGATCCTATTGAGGTTGATATGAGTTGATCTCTACCTAAAATAGTTGATGTAAATGCTTATTATGATTATCATCAAGGATCAAGACATTCTATAAGAAAATATTTTACCTTAAAACATAAGATCCAAGGTCTTATCGATGATGAAAAACTTATATTTGAGGATCCTCCAAAGGAATCAGGTTCACAACATGGTGATCAACATAAATAGAAAATATTTAAGAATTATTTGCTAAACCATTCTAATAAGGAACCAAAAGTCTAAATTACATATATTTTACATCCTCTTCCATCACATTATGGGCACCTAATAGATAGGGATATTGGTACTTACATGTGACATATACCTCCCATGGTTCAGATACCCTCTATTACTTTTGATGATGGTGAATTTAAGGATGATGACTCTAATCTTAATTCTCTATTCATTTAAGCATACATTGATAAATGACCCATACATAGTGTTATGATTGATAATGGTATAAGATAAAATGTTTACACCATGACATTAATTATGTACTTGGGTTATACTCATAATGATTTATATTCTTCTACCATATCAATTAGAGCATTCGATGAGACCTATTAGAAGGTTCTTGGTGATATTTACTTATTGTTACAATTTGGTCCCACACATGTGTTTACTAATTTCTCAATTATCCCTTCCACAAGCATCTTTGATATGTTATTTGGAAGGCCTTGTATACACACTCTTGAAACAATACATTCAACAATGCATGGGTGTGTAAAATACATTAATACCAAATAGGTAATTATAATTTATGAAATTCCATATGAGCATATCTTGAATAAAATAAACTTACACCCATACAACTAGATATCAAGCCTACTAAGGCTAATTCACCACAAAAGGATAAGTAACAAGAAACCCCCTTTACTAGGTGGCAAATACTTAAGAGACCATTACATTAGAGACATACCATGGATTCTATGGAATCCCCATCTTCTAATACAGATCATGTTTAAATATCTAGAGCATCTAAAAATGTAAATATTGATGATATACAAAATAAATAAACATTCAATGATGGGTTCTAAGAACCCCTACTCTAATTACTCTTACTATTTTTTATGCCAATAGAGTCATATTTTACATATGTATAGCACCACTGATACCATAATGACTGATATTACACCTATACATGTTCATAGGTAACATACCTTGGGTATTAAAATAGATTCATAGTGGGGATATATCTATGAACATGTATTGGATGTAATCATAGGATGATCTTTCATCTTCAAAAAATTTTAAAATATAAAAAAAAGTAAAAAAACATACAAAATTCCAAAAATACTTTTTGGCACCTACATGTTCTATTGGATCCTTGGCATCCATGTGTTAATTACATATTGATAGATGTCATATTAATTTACTCCTACATACACATATATATCACACTTCTCCTTGAATGTGATATAGGTGTTGTCAATTAGGAGTGTGCCCTTGTGAGAATGTGAGTCATTTCTCACTCCTAATGAAGCATAAATCTCTTCTAAGTGTGGGTGACTTTAGAAGGGAAAGAATCTCCATATAGAGGGCTAGTTCCCTTGGTGCACTCACTAAAACTTGATCTTAAACCCACTAACTGCTGATGCTGACTATGAAAAGGGTGAAAGGGATACTATTTGTAATGGAATTGAAATGAAAACTAGGGATGAAGGTGATGCACCAATATGTATGACCACATATGCTTGTAATGGACACTCTTATGAAAGGGAGAATATTTCACACATTCTCTTCACTTTAGGAATGACTTCTACAATAGTGTTTCAAAAGAAGGACTTGAAAAAATCAATATTTGTATGGAAAGAATGAAAAGGTTTCGAATTCACATCTAAACTTATACTAAATTTTATATTGACACTTATAATGACTTGTATAAGTTAAAATATGTTGTATGAAGGTATAAAAATAAGACAATATCATAGGAAAACAAATGATTCACAATGCTATATCAATGGAAAACACCATACACTTCATAAAAACATGAAAATAGAGGAAAAGAGTTTATTATTTATTCAAAATGTGAGTACAAAATTTGGTAGTCTTTTAGCCCAACCAAAAACAAATAATGTTAATAAAATTGTATAAAAATGAGTACAAATACAAAATCAAATAATGGGGAGACAAAGTAACCCCAAAGGAGGGATGTCAACTTGGTCTTCACAATCCTTAAGTGATACGTAGTACTTAATCAAAACTTCTCCATTAATTCATGTCATTAGGGTGTAATTGAGGTAGGGTAAGACTTGATATTGTCTTCATTATTGATTGGTCAAGCTTGACCAATTGGAAGGTGTCTATATCCTTGTTTGAATCCCTATATAGTAGTTCATATGTCTTTGTTGAAGAATTAGTACTCCTTGAAAATAGGGATTTAATTATTCATTAAAATATTATTCTAATACATTCAAGTCTATCCACCTTACATGGTTTTTTAAAATCTCATTTGATGCTTTTTTGACTCTTTTAACATGCTAGGTGTAGGAAGGAAGGTGTAGTTGGGAGTCCTTGAGACATTTTCCACCTTTCAAACCTTATTTTCAATTGAATTTGACTTATTCATGCTTGAATGGGTGTATTATGGAGAAATAAACATCAATAAATATTTTGGTAATGTTCTATGCATATCCATTAAGTACTTTGCACACTTGATTCCTTCACATGAGTAAAGAGGTGTAGGAGAGAGAAAGAAGGGTTTTACTTTGAACCAAGAAAATTAAATCCATGGAAGGATTATTAACATGAATTAAGACATGAAAAAAGTAATTTATAACCATCAAATATTTCAAAATATGCCACTTTGCTTCATTTGCTTGATCAAGTACCCATTCTTTGTAGCCCTAAAAACTTGTAAAGCTCCTTATCTTGAAGAATATATGGATAAAATTGAAAAAATAGGCACATTTTTTAGTACCTTATATCTCTTTAAAAATTTATACAAAATTTAATGATACAAATCCAATTGCATGTACTCCTTTTCTGTGATTTGTCTCTTGAATTGGGCCTAATTAGCCCTCTTAGGCCTAGAAAGAGAAATTTGGCTCAAATGACCACCCACACATGTGAAACTAGCCAAAAGTGTTTAATTAAATTTACCTAGACTAATTAACTTCTCCATACCAAATTTCATGTTTTGGTAAGTTGTGTAGATGGGCAAACCATGAAATGGTCATTTGCAAGCCTAGATGCCTTTGTATGCTTGAGGTGTTGTTTGAGAATTTTTTCAATAAATTTGTAGGTTTTTAAGATTTTAAATGAATTTATGATAAATTTAACACATAAAAAAAACTTATTATTTGAGATTTAAGTCCTTAATGGCACTCTCAAGACTTCACCATTGGTTTTTTGGTTGCAAAATTGAGGTTACACCATTAGGCCTAGTGGCCAAATTGTAGGAACTACATAACTCTTTAAAGGACCTATAGAATAAATTGGATGATAATTAAAGATATATTAAGTCCACATAATCATATTAATTTTTTTTCTATGTAACTCTATAGTCTACACCTTCACAAATAAGCTAAAACTACCCTTTTTGTCTTGTATTGTACGATATTGTACCTGCACATGTGAACAAACACTTGAAAATGGAGCTTAGGAGAGTTTTTAGAGTAATTAGGGTATTTTTTCAGAATTTAAACACAACCAAAACCAAAAAATGATAATAAATTTATATAAAAATGAGTACAAATATAAAATCAAATGATGGGGACACAAAGTAGCCCCAAAGTCAAGATGTTAACTTGGTCTTCACACTCCTTAAGTGCTACGTAGTAATTACTCAAACCTATCTATTAATTCATGTGATTATGGTGTCATATAGGTATATTGGTATTATTTAATAATACTTTAAAATTTATTAGTTATTTATTGGTCAAGCTTGACCAATTGGAAGATGCCTATATCCTTGTTTGACTCCCTATATACTAGTTCACATGTCTTTGTTGAAGAATTAATCCTCCTCATTGAAAATAGGAATTTAAGTATTCATTAATTATTCATTTAAATCTTATTATAAGACATTCATGAATTATATCCACCTTACATGGGCTATTATAAGCTCATTTGATGCTTGTTTGACTCTTTTAACATGTTAGGCATAGGAAGGAAGGTGTAGTTAGGAGTCTTTGAGACCTTTTCCACATTATTTTAAACTAAATTTAAATTATTATTTATTTAATTGGTGTATTATTGTTAAATAAACATCAATAAATATTTTTTAACTATTCTATGCATACATTAAGTAATTTGCACACTTGATTCCTTCACATGATCAAAGAGGCATATGAGAGAGAAAGAAGGATTTTACTTTGAACCAAGAAAATTTCCTCCATGGAAGGCTTATAAAAATTAATTAACACCTGAAAAAAGGAATTTATAACCTTAAATTAGTCCAAAATATGCCAATTTTCTCCATTTTCTTGCTAAAGCACCCATTCCTTGAAGCCTTAAAAACTGTTAAAGTTCCTTGTACAAAGTAATGTACATATAACCTTGGAAAAATGGGAAATTTTTTTATTACCCTATATCCCCTTACAATTCCATACAAAATTTCATGAGCTAAATCCAAGTGTAAGTACTCATTTTTATGATTTCTCTTTCCAATTAGGCCTAATTAGCCCTCCTAGGCCTAGAAAGAGAAATTTTGGTCAAATGACCACCCACACATATGAAACTATCCAAAAGTGTTTGATTAATTTTACTTGGAATAATACCCTTCTCCACACCAAATTTCATGTTCTGGGAAGTTGTGTAGATGAGAAAACCATGAAATGGTCATTTGCAAGCCTAGACACCTTTGCATGCTTGAGGTGATGTTTGAGAGGTTTTTCAAGAAATTTGTAGTTTTTTATGTATGTAAATGAATTTATGATTCCTATAACACATAAACACAACTTATTACTTGATATTTTAGTCATTCAAAACACTCTCAAGCCTTCACCATTGGTTTTTTTATTACAAAATTGAGTTCTTCACACCATTAGGCCTAGTGGCCAACTTAAAAGAACTGTGTAACTCTTTGAGAGACATATTTAATAACTTGGATGATTATTAAATCTATATTAAGTCCCTATAAGGATATTCAAATGGTTTTTATGTCACTCCATAGTCTACACCCTCACAAACAAGCTAAAACAACCCTTTTTGCTTTATACCGTATGGTACTATACCCAAACCTATGAAAAAACACTTGTAAATGGAGACAAGGTGAGATTTTAGAGTCATTAGGGTCATTTGGAAATTAGAATATTTCATTTGAGGGCATTAAAAGTCATATCTTTCCAATCGGGTCAGTTGAAGGGTTTTAGGGGGTTTATGTTCTTAACAATGGTTCATAAAGGACAAGGGTCATTCATAAGAATCAATGCCAAGAATTTGCATCAAGGGGACCCTATAACATATCATATGGGATTGATTTCCCATGTATCTTATCATTAAAGTTCTAAGAAACCAAAATAACTTATTTGATCTCCTTCTCAAGCAAAATGAGGTTATATTTGTTTTAACAAATTGTTCTTGAAGTTGTGAATCTAAAGGACCAAAATAATGGCACTAATTTAAGTAATAATACCCACCCTAACACCTCAAGAGACCTAAATTCATAATACATCCTCTAAAAATTATTCTAACACCTACACATTTGCCACTTAGGTTGGTGATTATGTGTGGAAAAGGCCAAAGAGACCATTTAGAGTCTTAAAACCTTTAAAACTCATTTTATCATCAAATAAAGTTATTAATATGTCCTAAATTATCCATGAGAGTGACTCAACATTATTTAATATAATCATTGACCTCTCAAATAGGTCCAAACACTGAATTCTCATCACTTGAGGGTTCTTATGCAAAATAGGCCTACTAACCCTAGATTTCCATGAACCAAGTCTCTCTCCCTTTATAAACTCCTTAACTATCATACTTACTCCTTTCATTGAGAAAGACACTCTTCACCCTTGAACTTATGAATAGGCCTATAAGATTCTTAAAGATTATCATTAGGCTGTACATTTTTATTGAGTTCTATGATCTACTAAGAGAATCTCATGGGAAATGGAATTAATTCATACTATCATATCTCATCAAATTCATAACTGACATTCTCCCATCATCACAATCATAACCCTTGCCAACAATCTCACTTCAAAGAAAGACTGCTTAAGGTGTAAACTAGCTGTGTTGGTAGACTGAGTTCTACCTTTTGGTTATATTATCTTCTCCAACTATCTTAATGGAAATGGTTCCTATTAAGAACTCAACCTAAACTCATCTAAAATTATCTATAAACTCACATTGCTTCTTCTCACTTATGACCCCTATCCACATATTCAATCTATACAAAAACTACCTTTTACTACCTGTAAGTATATTAGTTGTAGTGTATATGTTGTGTTGTTTGTATGGATTAAGGTGGAGAAATTATTTTAACAATACCTTAAAATTTCTATGATGTGGATTAAAAATTTTATAGTAACCCATGAAATCATCTATAAACCTCATGTCTCCTTAGCTTACACAAGTCTCCTCATCAAGCTAGTACACAACTAACTATGTTTTGTCCTCGAAAACTGTAGGTGCATATAGGCTGAATATGAATCCTTAATACAAGTTTTTCCTTTGAAATTTTCATCATGATATTGGACCCAATTCCAATATACAATCAATTAATGATCAATCAAACCTCAACCTTATCATTGCACTTCTTACATCCATGCATCCTTGGAACTCAAAGTAGTCCTATAGGCTGGTTATAGGTGAAGATTTTAGAGTTATAGGCCTATTAGGATGTAGAATATGAAAATTATTATGGAATTAAAAAGTTTTGAGTTGACCTATCTCTCCTTTTTACATATTTTTAATAATTTGATACCTCAACTCTCTCCTCTCATACAGACTCTCTCAAGCACTGTTCATAAGCTGACTATGACAACAGAACTAAAGGTTACTTTGCCTTATCTTTAAGAAACCTCCCTTTGGTCTATGACATCAAGTCATTATTTCACCAATAATATATGATATTAACAATTTAATGACCATATTATCATGTTATTTACCTTCTTAAGCTCATTTTACATAAGAAAATGTTGACTGTGTCATAAGACCATGGCTATAGATCATCATTTTGTACTTGTATAAACTGTAGGCTAATAATCACTTTACCTTTCTTGGGTTGATAATATTTTTTGGTCTTAAATTAATTCATTTTTTAAACATAAATATTCATCTCACAAGCTCACTTTGCATCCTTTTGACCTTATACACAATAAGTTCACATTATATAGAGACTTGATTGTGTTCTCCTTACTTGACTGTAGGTTCAACCTATATATGAATGTTATTTGAGAGGATTTTTCATTGAAATTACTCATGAAATTATATCTAACTTATAAAAAATTCAATACAATACTATAACTCCTTATGAAATGCACCATTGTGGTCTTTGAGTCTAAGTCCTTCAAGTTTAGTTAGGCTCCCAAGCTGATTGTAGCTAAACATTAGCTATAGGTGTGTATTTGTACTCATTGTATAGACTAAGAAAGTGCATATGACATATATTATGATATGGAAAACATTATCCAAAAAAATTTAATGAGTTATATCTACCTTTCATCCACTTGAAGAGCATCAAAAGAACTTGATAATCATGAAAACTAAAGCATATGATATTACCTTAATAACTGCTAACTTACCTTAGACTCTGCTAAACAGTGTTTTAAGAAACCTTTATTGCTTATAACCTATACCGTGGCAACCTTATTTATCACTCATATCCATTATAAGTGACTTATTTCACCTTGAAAATTCATCCTAACACCTTAAACACATATTTACTAAGACGCCAAGTTCCTTGGAGGTCTTACAAGTTAACAACATAGTCATACATAGTCCTTATTGTGTAATTTAGGCATTAGACACTCCAAATAGATCATATTACTCTATTTAACTAACCTTAATTCACCATGGATAACTTATGAACATTTATAAATAACTCCCTACTCTCTAAGCAAACTCCATCTTCATAACTCCTTAAAATGTTGTATTACTTGCCATGATATCCATCTCATTTACTCATTAGGCCTAAAAGTGATATTTTAAACTTTTAAGAGATAATGATAGTAATATATTATATATAACGTCCTATAAAGGTAAATTTAGACCTTATAATATTTTATAATCCCTTCAAAATCATGATAACCTCACTAAGATGCCGTCACACACTGAGAATCTCATTAGACCTACAACTGTGCCTTGTGGAAGGACCAAATGACCACCCAAGCTATCTCAAGAAAGACCTTTTCAAGATGAATGTACATATTTTATTTTATTTTATTAATTAGATGTATTTTACATAAAACATGAGATTTAAAACTCTTGAAAATGAATACATTCAATTGATATATCAAACATGTTTGAAAATTGCCATCTTTGACAAATAAGATAGACATCTAGTTTCCTGTCAAAAGACTCCTGATCAAGGAAAAGTATATAATGATTAAAACATTAAAAAATATCCTATTTAACCCTTAAATCATCCCTATAAACCCATTTTTATCCATTGAGCTATTAAGTGAGGAAATGGAGACAAACCTGGACCCTGTCTAGATGACCAGGACATAGTGACCCCCTTACACTCTTAGCGATTTTTCACGAAGATGGGGAAATGACTTAAAAAACAATTCCAATAAATTTAATTTCATTAGGGTACCTATAATTTACCAATATATTTGGAGATAAATCACTCTTTCTTACTTGTACTAATAAAAAACTAATGGCCTCCCTAGAACTACCATGAAGGTCAATATGAGAGCTAAGTCAATTTTCTTCATTTTGCCACATAAAACTTCCTAAAAACCATTTATTTGACTTTTAAATGAAAAAATAAGGTCTTTAAGATTTTTTGAGGTCAATTTTACCTTGGATAAATGTATAGATAGCCTCAAAATAAGCCTTTTTAGCACTAAAAATGATAGAATCACTTGAGAAACCTAATGAAATTACTATAAAAAGTACCCATTGTACCTTTTCATGCCTAAAAAATTAAATAATGTACTTATTATGATATTATACTATCATTCACATGAAAAACCTACTCTACAACCTGTAAAGTGACCCAAAATGCAGTCAACTAGGTTATGAAGTTAGTGAAACATGTCACCAACTAGTTTGATCAATTATACAATATGAGATGACTTTGACACAAACCATAAGGTCTCTTAGGATGTTATATACTCTTTTAATCTCTTGAAAGAACTTGAAACTTGGTCAAAAGGTGGCTAAACAAGCACATGGTCATGATGATCAAAATTTTAAACTCATCAAATCTACTTTAAAATCTGCTAATCAAGGTTTTAGATGACCATTTCAAGGAAATTACAAAGAAAACATACCAATAAACATGTCAAACAATATGACAATAAAATTTTCAAATGGTATGGGTGATAATTTCATCTGTGAGGTCAAAATTATCAACATTTTGGCAATTTAACTGGGAAGCATGCCTTATATACTTGAGAACCAGACCATATACATCTCTCTTGAACTCATGAGATCACTCTTATATTCTGAAACAAATAGTAACAAATCTGATCAATGACTTCAAGACTCTTGACTTGAAAAAAGACTACTATTCCCCTCCAAAACAAAGAAAAAAACACATAAAATAAGGGAAATTGAAAAACAAGACAAATGTGTAAGTAAAGCACTTATTTGGAACAAAGCAGAAGAAAACTAATATGATAGGATAACACTTGGAGTAAAACAAATAAACTCTGTATGAGGAACTTAGCTATCAATATAAATGTTTTAGATGTATCCCATTAACTAGGATTGGAAGCTCCTCACCATCCATCTTTGTAAGCTATAAAACATTATGGGATTTGTAACTAGAGTTTGTGTATGGGCCACTCCAAAGGGAGTCAAACTTGGTATCCCTCCCTATTTTAGCTCTATCCTTATCCCACTTGAGAACCAAATCTCCTTCTTTGAAACTTCTTGAATATGATCCTTGGTCAAAGGTTCTTTTCACTTGTGCTTGATGAATTTCCATGGATAACATGGACTGATTTCTAATCTCTTCAAGATATATAAGCTCAACATACCTTACTTTCATTAGTTCATTCTCTAACAACTCAGGCCTATGCATTAGTTCTAAATCAAGAATCTCAAGAGAAATAGGCAACCTTGCTTCCTTACCATAAACTAGATTGTATGGTTAATTGGATATAGACCTCTTTTATGTGATCTTATCAACCCATAGAGCTGAATTCAACTTCAAATGCCATGATATTTGATTATGTTCAATAGTCATTCTTATGATCTTCAACATGTTATTATTGGTGGAATCAACAAGGCCATTACATTTTGGAGAGTAGTTTTATGAAGTGTTAAGATAAACACCATGTTGAAAACCCATTGAATAATATTAGATCCCACAAAAGAAATGGAATTATCTAAAATGATAGTGGAGGGAACCCCAAATCTCATAAGCAAACCTTCATAAAAGTCTAACACATTGATTCATTTGCTTCTTTCAAATCTACTGCCTCTATCCATCTTGTGAAATAATCTATGGTAGTAAGGATCCACTTATGACCTGAGCTTGAAGGTGGGTTATTGAGGCAAATGAAGTATAAACCCCATTGGACAAAAGGCTTATCCACTAAAATTGGTTAGAGAGGTAAGGCTGCAAGTCTCACATTTCCTACAGACATGTCACATTACTTGTATTTCCTAACCCAAATATGAAAATCACTAAATATACTTGGCCAATAATACTCACATCTCATGATCTTAAGGGCTGTATTTATTTATAAGAAATGTCCTACACCATGTCCATCATGTAAATCTTAAAGCAAAATTTATGTTTAGCTTAGTTTAATGCACCTCAATAACATACCATTGATGTCCTTCTTGAAAAGCACACCATCAACAAGGAGAAAGGGAATGGACTGCAATCTAAAATATCTTCTCCTTGAATAACTTAAGTTAGGAGGATAATAACCATATTGAAGATACCTTGTCATGAAACCAACTTGAATATGAGGTATGATAAGCTACAACTTCTTCGTTCTTTAGTACTAAAACCATCTCCTTAGTCTCTTGCAAGTATTGGGATAGATGTTCACATAATATTTTACCTCTAATCAAAATTTTAAACTTAATTTCAAATTAATATTTTATCTATAATTGAAAGTGATGAGAGTGACTCAACATGATTTAATATAATCATTGACCTCTCAAACAGGTCCAAACACTAATTTCTCATCACTTAAGGGTTCTTATGCAAAATAGGCTTACTGACCCTAGAGATCCATGAACCAAATCTCTCTCCCTTTATAAACTACTTAACTATCATACTTAATCCTTTCATTGAGAAAGATACTCTTCACCCTTGAACTTATGAATAGGCCTACATGGTTCTTAGAGATTATCATTAGGTTGTACATTTTTATTGAGTTTTATGATCTACTAAGACAATTTCATGGGAAATAGAATTAATTTATACTATCATATCTCATCAAACTTCATAATTGACATTCTCCCATAATCACAATCATAACCCTTGCCAACAATCTCACTTCAAAAAAAGACTTCCTAAGGTGTAAACTAGCTATGTTGGTAGATTGAGTTCTACCTTTTGGTTATATTATCTTATCCAACTATCTTAATGGAAATGGTTCCTATTAAAAACTAAACCTAAACTCATCTAAAATTATCTATAAACTCACATTGCTTCTTCTCACTTATGATCCCTATCCACATATTCAATCTATACAAAAACTACCTTTCACTACCTGTAAGTATACTAGTTGTAGTGTAGATGTTGTGTTGTTTGTATGGATTAAGTTGGAGAAATTAATTTAAAAAGGCCTTAAAATTTATATGACATGGATTAAAAATTTTATAGTAACCCATGAAATCATCTATAAACCTCAAGTCTCCTTAGCTTAAACAAGTCTCCTCATCAAGATAATACACAACTAACTATGTTTTGTCCTTGCAAATTGTAGGTGCATATAGGCTGAATATGAATCCTTAATACAAGTTTTTCCTTTTAAAATATAATCATGATATTGGATCTAATTCCACCATAAAATAAATTAATTATAAATCAAACATCAACCTTATCACTGTACTTCTTGCATCCATGCATCCTTAGAACTCAAAGTAGTCCTATAGGCTAGTTATAGGTGGAGATTTTAGAGTTATAGGCCTATTAGGATGTATAATATGAAAATTATTATGGAATTAAATTTTTTTGAGTTGAAATATCTCTCCTCTTGACATGTTTTTAATAATGTGATACCTCAACTCTCTACTCTCATACAGACTCTCTTAGGCACTATTCATAATCTGACTGTGACAACAGACCTAAAGGTTACTTTGCCTTCTATTTACTAAACCTCCCTTTGGTCTATGACATCAAGTCATTATTTCACCAATAATATATAATATTTAAAAACTATTGACCATATTATCAGGTTATTGACCTTCTTAAGCTCATTTTACATAAGAAAATAATGACTATGTCATAAGACCATGGCTATAGATCATCATTTTGTACTTGTACAGACTGTAGGCTAAAAATCACTTTACCTTTCTTGGGTTGATAATATTATTTTTTCTTGAATTAAGTCATTTTTTAAACATAACTATTCATCTCATAAGCTCACTTTGCATCCTCTTGACCTTATACATAATAAGTTCACATTGCATAGAGACTTGATTGTGTTCTCCTTACTTGACTATAGGTTCAACCTATATGTGAATGTTATTTGTGAGGATTTTTCATTAAAATTACTCATGAAATTATATCTAAATTATAAAAAAATCAATAAAATACTCTAACTCCTTATGAAATGCACCATTGTGTTCTTTGAGTCTAAGTCCTTCAAGCTCAGTTAGGCTCCCAAGCTGATTGTAGGTAAACATTAGTTGTAGGTGTCTATTTGTACTCATTGTATAGACTAAGGAAGAGCATATGACATAGATTATGATATGAAAAACATTATCCAAAAAAATTTAATGAGTTGTATATACCTTTCATCCATTTGAATAGCATAAAAAAAACTTGATAATCATGAAAACTAAAGCATATGATATTACCTTAATAACTGCTAACTTACCTTAGACTCTGCTAAACAGTGTTTTAAGAAACCTTTATTGCTTATAACCTATACCACGGCAACCTTATTTATCACTAATATCCATTATAAGTGACTTATGTCACCTTGAAAATTCATCCTAACACCTCAAACACATATTTACTAAGACACCAAGTTCCTTAGAGGTCTTACAAGTTAACAACATAGTCATACATAGTCCTTATTGTGTAATTTAGGCATTAGACACTCCAAATAGATAATATTACTCTATTTAACTCACCTTAATTCACCATGGATAACTTATGAACATTTATAAATAAATCCCTACTCTCCAAGAAAACTCCATCTTCATAACTCCTTAAAATGTTGTATTACTTGCCATGATATCCATCTCATTTACTCATTAGGCCTAAAACTGAGATTTTGAACTTTTAAGAGATCATGATATTAATAAATTATATATATCATCCTATAAAGGTAAATTTATACTTTATAATCTTTTATAATCCCTTAAAAATCATGATAACCTCACTAAGATACCCTCACACACTGAGAATCTCATTAGACCTGCAACTGTACCTTGTGGAAGGACTAGATGACCACCCAAGCTATCTATAGAAAGACATTTTCAAGATGAATGTACATATATATTTTTTATTTTATTAATTATATGTATTTTATCTAAAACATGAGATTTATAACTCTCGAGAATGAATAAATTCATCTGATATATCAAACATGTTTGAAAATTGCCATCTTTGACAAATAAGATAGACATCTAGTTTCCTATCAAAAGACTCCTTATCAAGTAAAAGTATTTAATGATTAAAACATTAAAAATTTACTATTTAACCCTTAAATCATCCCACTAAATCCATTTTTATCCATTGACATATTAAGTGAGGAAATGGAGACAAACCTGGACCCTGTCTAGATGACCAGGACATAGTGACCCCTTTACACTCTTAGTGATTGTTCACGAAGATGGGGGGATGAATTTAAAAAAAAATTCAAATAAATTTAATGCCATTATGGTACATATAATTTACCAAAATTTTTGGATTTGAATCACTCTTTCTTACTTGTATTAATAAAAAACTAATGGCCTCCCTATAACTGCCATGAAGGTCGATATGAGAGCTAAGTTAGTTTTCTTCATTTTGACACCAAAAACTTCCTAAAAACCATTGATTTTACTTTTAATGAACAAAAAATGTCTTTAATATTCTTGGAGGTCAATTTTACCTTGGATCAATTTATAAATAACCTCAAAATAAGCCTTTTTGGCACTAAAAATGATAGAATCACTTGAGAAACCTAATGAAATTACTATAAAAAGTATCCATTTACCTTTTCATGCCTAAAAAAGTAAATCATGTACTTATTATGATATTAGACTATCATTCACATGCAAAACCTACTCTAGAAGCTGTAAAGTGATCCAAAATGCAGTAAACTAGGTTATGAAGTTAGTGAAACATGTCACCAACTAGTTTGATCAATTATACAATATGAGATGAATTTGACACAAACCATAATGCCTCTTAGGATGTTCTGGACTCTTTTAATCTCTTTAAATAACTTGAAATTTGGTCAAAAGGTGGCTAGACAACCACATGGTCACGATGATCAAAATTTTAAACTCATCAAATCTGCTTTAAAACCTGGTAATCAAGGTTTTAGATGACAATTTTAGGGAAATTACAAGGAAAACATACCAATAAACATGACAAACAATATGACAAGAAAATTTTTAACTGGTAGGGGTGACAACTTGATCTATGAGGTCAAACTTATCAATATTTTAGCAATTCAACTGGGAAGTATGCCTTATATACTTGAGAACTAGAACATATACATCTCTCTTGAACTCATGAGATCACTCTTACATTTTGAAATTAATAGTAACAAATCTGATCAATGAATTCAAGACTCTTGACTTGAAAAAAGACTACTATTCCCCTCCAAAACAAAGAAAAAAACACATAAAATAAGGGAAATTAACAAACAAGACAAATGTGTAAGCAAAGAACTTATTTGGAATAAAACAAAAGCAAACTAATGTGATAGGATAACACTTGGAGTAAAACAAATAAACAATGTATGAGGAACTTAGTTATCAATAACAATGTTTTAGATGTATCCCATTAACTAGGATTGGAAGCTCCTCACCATCCATCTTTGTAAGCTAGAAAACATTATGGGATTTATAACTAGAGATTGTTAATGGGCCACTCCAAAGGGAGTCAAACTTGGTATGCCTTCCTAGTTTAGCTATATCCTTATCCTACTTGAGAACCAAATCTCCTTCTTTAAAGCTCCTTGAAGATGCTCCTTGGTCAAATGTTCTCTTCACTTGTGCTTGGTGAATTTCCATGGCTAACATGGACTAATTTATAATCTCTTTAATCTCTATAATCTCAACATACCTTACTTCCATTAGTTCATTCTCTAACAACTCAGGCCTATATATTAGTTCTAAATTAGGAAGCTCCAGAGAAATAGGCAACCTTGGTTCTTTACCATAAACTAGATTGTATGGTTAATTGGATATAGACCTCTTGTATGTGATCCTATCAACCCATAGAACTGAATTCAAATTCAAATACCATGATATTTGATTATGTTCAATATTCATTCTTATGATCTTCAACATGTTATTATTGGTGGACTCAACAAGGCCATAACATTTTGAAGAGTAGTTTTATGAAGTGCTAAAATAAACACCATGTTGAAATCCCATTGACTAATCTTATCTCCCACAAAAGCAATGGAATTATATAAAATTATAGTGGAGGGAACCCCAAACCTCATAATCAAACCTTCATAAAATTCTAACACATTAGATTCATTTGCTTCCTTCAAATCTACTACCTCTATCCATCTTGTGAAATAATCTATGGTAGTAAGGATCCACTTATGACTTGAGATTTAAGGTGGGTTATTGAGGAAAATTAAGTATAAACCCCATTGGACAAAATACTTATCCACTAAAATTGGTTGGAGAGGTAAGGATGCAAGTCTCACATTTCCTACAGACATGTCACATTACTTGTATTTCCTAACCCAAGTATGACAATCACTAAATATACTTGGCCCATAATACTCACCTCTCATGATATTAAGGTATGTAGTTATTGCTAAGAAATGTCCTACACCATGTCCATCATGTAAATCTTAAAGCAAAATTTTTGTTTAGCTTACTTCAATGCACCTCAATAACATACCATTGATGTCCTTCTTGAAAAACACACCGTCAACATGGAGAAAGGGAATGGAATGCAATCTAAAATATGTTCTCTTTGAATCACTTAAGTTAGGAGGATAATAACCATATTGAAGATACCTTACCAAGTCATGAAACTAACTTGAATATGAGGTATGATAAGCTACAACTTATTTGTCATTCAATACTAAAACCATCTCCTTAGTCTCTTGAAAGTCTTGGGATAGATGTTCACATAATATTTTACCTCTAACAAAAATTTTAAACTTAATTTAAACTTCATAATCCATTACTCTTGTTATCCAACCTACCTTCTTATCATTTATATCTTTTTTCAATAAGAACTCTTTGATACTTGGATGGGCAAGCATTAGATGTATCCTATTGTTAGATAAAAAGAGATCTAACTACTAAAATAATATGTTTCTCAACATAAGAATACCTTGTCTCATATTCATTTCAAATCTTGATTGAAGAAATCTATTGGCTACTCCAAAGCTTCATGATTTTGTTGCATAAGAATACTTGAAATGGTGTCCACATTAGCATATGTATACAAGATGTAGTCTTTTGAGCGATCATGATTTATAAGGGTAGGAGCACTAGCTATTATTTATTTTATCTCCTCAAAACTCTTCATCCCTTCCTTAGAATAGATGATACTTTGATTCTTCTTAAGCATGGATGTAAGTGGTTTTGCCAAAGTTGTAAAATTAGAAATGTATCTCCTTATTAAAATGATTTTTCTTAGGAAGCTATTTAATGAATTATAATGCTTAGATAAAGAGAAAGAAATAATTGAATCTATCCTTTTAAGATCTATGCTTAAATCATGTTTTGAAACCACATGTCTAAGAAGCTTACCTTCATGTACCAATAAGACACACTTTTTGGGGTTAAGAGACAACCCAGATTGCCTACATATTTTAAGCACTTCTTTGAGATGGGTCATGTGCTCACTTTCACTCTTTGAAAACATAGTTACATCATCTAAATAGATAAGGACATAACTATTTATAAGACATTGGATTACCATATCCATGGCTATCTAAAAGGTTACTCTAGCATTAGACAAACCAAATGGAATATTTATATAGGCAAAGGTCCCCCACTTGATAGTGAATCCTATCTTAAATTGATCTTCATCCTTAACTAAAATCTGATTGTAGCCACTATACCCATCCAACAATGAGAACCTCTCTAAACTTGCAACCAATTGAAAAATTTTCTCCATGGATTGCAATGGGTAATGATCCTTAAGAGAATCCTTGTTCAAATCTCAAAAATCAACACAAAGTCTAATTTTACCATTCATTTTCCATACTAGAACAAGATTTTCCACCTAAGTAGATTGCTTGATTGGGAAGATGATGGCTGATTCAATGAGCTTATAAATCTTAGTCCTCATCAAAGGCTCAAGTTTTAAATTTATGGGTCTTTACCTTTGTATAACCACTTTGTTTTGAACCTCTAGCTCAATGGTGTTTTGAGCTTAAATTGGGCCAAATATTTTAAAATAATTATATTTCCAAGCAAATACATTAGCAAAGTTTCTGCATAAATCAATGAAGGATTATTTTTGTGAAGGAGTACATAGTCTACCAAATTTCATACTCTTTCCAACTACAATATCAACATTAGCATAGTGTTCTTCTTTGGTTGATAAAGAGGAATTATATCTCCTCATTTCATCATCTCTTTTTAATATATTTTCAAGAGTGACTAGACCTTTGGGTAGCTTGTTAGATTTTAGTTGAATAACCTGATCCCCATATTGCTACAATATCTTTGATTGATTCCTAGAAGAGAGTTAAGCCTCCTTTTGTAAGAATCTAATGATATGGTTATAAACCTAAAATACATGATATTTCTTATGATTATAAATAATTTAAGGCCTCACTACCACTTTGATATGAGAATTATTTTTCTCACTCTTTACACCAGCTAGAATACTGAATTGAGCCCCTATGACAACTAACCTATTTGCATGTTTATTTTTTTCTCTTGGCACTGCTTGAATGTCAAAATATTTAAAATATTCAAGTGATTCCAAAATTATATTCTTTTAAAATATAATTTATTATTTCATACATTAATTCTTGTCATCTAGCGAACTACAAGTTCATTATCACTAAAAACTTGTAAAACATTGATTCCCATCTTCCTAGTCCACTACAACTCGTGGACTAGAGGCTCATATTCTACAACATTATTGGAACATAAAAAATAAAATTTAATGGAAGAAAAATAATTATTTTATGGGTGATAAAAATATCATTTCATCCCTAGCATCATGATTTTTCATTGACCCATCAAAGTATAGTTGCCAAAGACCATCACTAGACTCATCATCCTTTACCATGGCTAAAATTTACACATAATTTTTATGGAATCAATAGACACCAAGTACCTCATCCTCAATAAATTTTTTTGGATCATGTTAATGTAATTTTTAAGCCAATTCATCAAGGAATATATCATGAACTCCCTCTAGAGGTGAATTAGTTTCTTGTTCACTAGCTTCAAACATCTCATTTGAGATGACATAGTGTTTATAACACTTGGCATGTAAGGTTCCAAGTGGAAACTTGTAATGGGATAAAATATAGAGAGTTAAATTTTTACCATACCTATTTTTAAACATAAAATATTTCCAATAATTGATAAATAACCACCAATCTTTGAGGTGAAGTCTCTAGACAAACACATGGTAAAATAAGGAGGCAAGTCCACCACCACTATAACCTACCAAATAATAAAATTTGGACAATCATGTAATGTATATTATAGGTTTTTTATAATTTATACTATTTTTTTGGTGATCCATACATATAAAATACCACTTTTGTTTTTTTTTATACACTAAACCAAGCTTATCTATAATTTATTTGGGCATGATAGTACTACTAGCTCCACTATCCACCGTATAACTATGGAATAAAGTATCAAATAAAATAAAAGAGAGATAAAAGGGATGTATTTTGATTTATTTTACCTCATATTTTCCTAGTTTTAAATCTTTGTGTACTTCATGTACTTTTTATCTCATTGGCTAATCTGAATTTGCCAAAGCTATGCTCTCTTTTTCAGCTAGTTTTGATGACAACTTAAGAGCTAAAATTTCTTATATTAACATGTCATTTTGTCCTAATATTTATAAGGAATACAACATGATAATACTATAATTATACCTCTTCATATTATATATAATAATTTAAGGATCTACGCTTACCTTTGGCTGCACTTTTTGCATAATTGGCTAATCCTGAACTTGTGGTACTTGATGAGACTTACCAACCTCTATATTCTGATATTTTTGTAATGTAGGAGCAAAAAAATAATTATTGACATTATTAATAACATTATTATATATAATTGTAACATAAAAAACCTATTTAGTCTCTTTAATATCTCTCTCTTTTTGCTTTAGTTATAACTGTAACCACATTTCTTGATGTACCAGAATCACCAACTTGATTTAAGGCTACATGATCATAAAGTTTCCAATCACAAAAGTGGAATTCAACTGCCCTTGTCCATGATTCATCTTATCTTGTCATGCCATTACCTCACTATTTTTCTCCTCTTGGAGATAATCCTTTTCTTGTGTCATTTGAGGCATCACCATAGATTGGTTGACAAATGCCTGATTCTATATGTCATTCTGATTAGAGGGCTACCAACTTGAATCTAGGATCATGTTATTTTGGGTTGGTATAGGAAAAAAATCTTTGGATGAAGATAGAGCATTAGGATCCATTGATGCAAATGGCTTGGCTTGAGTGATATCTCCTTGAGCTTGACAATGTGGTCTCTATTTTCTTAATCCTTGATAGGGTGGTCTATTATCTCTAAAAGGATGATAGGTAGGTTGATTAGGAACTTATTAAGGCCTATTTTCTTGGTATTTCTACCTCTTTAGTTGGACAATTTCATTTCTAAAGGACTGTAACATTCATTTGAGCTCTCTAATCTCATTTGATTGGCTAGGAAGGGTTGATACTTGTGCTTGGGGGGCTAGAATAGGAGCCATAGGAGGAGATTGAGGGGATGGTATGGGCTCTATTTTAGGAAAAGTCATAAGAGGTCTAGGTACCAATTTTGAATCTTGCATCAAACTGTTCTCATCTCTTATTACTACTTCATATGCATATAGAAAACTAGTGCCACCCATTGATTGGATCATGACACTAATGTCTAAATTGAGGTCTCTTAGATAATATAAGAAGACATACTCTAGAAATGGCCTGATTGTTAGAGGTATCCTAGTCTATGTTTTCTAGAATCTAAGGTTAATGTCAATCATGAAATCATGAAGGGCCCTATTTATAGTGTTAAGTTATTAAAATAAGAATAGGTGATCAAATTTGTCCTCAAATCTCTTATAAAAGGTTGTACCTAAGCCATCCCATAAAGCAATATAATTCAGTGGGAGGTTCTATACCACTACAGTGATTTTCTTTTGAAGGAAGCAACAAGCAGTCTAATAGGCACATTCTCTTGGAAAACATTATGGACTAAGCAAAGGTTGGTAACATCCTTGATGTGATCAATAGGCATGGTTTGATATTATCCTAAGAATAAAGGGATGATCTTAAGGGTTGATACTTATATATCATCAAACTAGGAAATATTTAGTGGGCTTCCTCTATTAAATGGGGCAAACACTTGGTTTCTAATTTCCATATGGATATTGGAAATTTCAATGTCTATAATAATTGGTTCAACAAGATATAGAAACAAATTTCTAGGATAGGGATTTGTTGTATCAATATTGTTCTTTTATAAGAAGTAGAAGGAAACTTAAAAAATTCAAAAGGAATACCTTTGCTGGATGATCTTATGGGAACCTTTAGCATGAAATTTATGCTAGCCTACTAATAATAATGCTAAACATTCAAGGAATCCATAGGTTCAAGTGATGATGAGTGTCTTCTACTACTACAAATGCTTTTCCTCAACTCCAAACATTAGCTATGCCAAGGAGAATGTGTCTCACTGGGTGTGCCAAAAATTATTATCAATTAGGAGTGTGCCCTTATGATAATGTGTGTTATTTCTCACTCTTACTAAAACATGAAATCTCTCCTAAGTGTAGGTGACTTTAGAAGAGAGATAATATCTAGATAGAGGTTTGGTTCCCTTGGTGCACTCACTAAAACTTGACCTTAAACCTACTAACTACTAATGTTGACTATGAAAAGGGTGAAAGGGATACTATTTGCAACGAAATTGAAATGAAAATTGGAAATAAAGGTGTTTCACCAATATGTATGACCACTTATGATTACAATGGATATTTTTATGAAAGGGAGAAGCTTTCAAATATTTTTTCCACCTCAGGAATGACTTCTACAATAGTGTTTCTTAAGGACTTGATAAACTCAATCTTTGTATGGAAAGAATGAAAAGGTGCTGAATTCACATCCACACTTAGACTAAACTCAATATTGAAACTTAGAATGCCCTATAAAATTTCAAATATAATGTATGAAGGTATAAAAAATAGACAATATCATAGGAAAACAAATGCTTCACAATGCTATATCAATGGCAAACACCATACACTTCACCAAAACATGAAAATGGAGGAAAAGAGCTTCTTATTTATTCAAAAGGTGAGTAAAAAATTAGGATATATTTAAACACAACCAAAATAAAATAGTGATAATAAAATTTTGGAAAAATGAGTACAAATAGAAAATCAAATGATGGGGAGACAAAGCAACCTCAAAGTAGGGATGCCAACTTGGTCTTTACAATCCTTAAGTGCTATGTAGTACTTCCTCAAACCTCTCCATTAATTCATATCCCTAGGGTGGAATAGAGGTAGAGTGGCATGATTTAAGGAGACTTGAAAATGTCTTAATTATTTATTAGTCAAGCTTGACCACTTAGAAGGTGACTATATCCTTGCTTAACTCCCTATATACTAGCTCATATGTCTTTGTTGAAGAATTAGTCCTCCTCATCAAAAATAGGAATTTAAGTCTTCATTAATTATTTATTAAAATATTATTATATTACATTAATTAATTATATCCACCTTAAATAGTTTTTTATAATCTCATTTGATGCTTGTTTGATTCCTTCAACATGTTAGGTGTAGGAAAGAAGGAAGGTGTAGTTAGGAGTCCTTGAGAACTTTTCCACCTTTTCCACCTTATTTAAAACTAAATTTGAATTATTCATGCTTTAATTGGTATAGGAAGGAGAAATAAACATCAATAAATCTTTTTTAAATGTTCTATGCATCCATTAAGTACTTTGTACACTTGATTCCTTCACATGAGTAAAGAGGCATAGGAGAGAGAAAGAAGAGTTTTACTTTGAACTAGGTAAATTAACTCCATGAAAGGCTTATAAAAATGAATTAAGACCTAAAAAAATTAATTTATAACCATAAATTAGTCCAAAATATGCCATTTTTCTCCAGTTACTTTCTCAAGCACCCATTCCTTGTAACCCTAAAAATTGGTAAAGCTCCTTGTCCAGAAGAATATACAAATCAAATTGGAAAAATGGGCACATTTTTAAGTACCATCTATCCCCTTAAAACCTCATACAAAATTTATTGAGACAAATCCAATTGTAAGTAATTATTTTCTATGATTTCTCTCTCCAATTAGGCCTAATTAGCCCTCCTAGGCCTAGAAAGAGAAATTTGGCTCAAATGACCACCCACACATGTGAAATTTTAAAAAAGTATTTGATTAAATTTAACTTTACAAATACCCTTATTGATGACAAATTTCATGTTTTTGGAAGTTGTGTAGATGGGAAAACCATGAAATGATCATTTGCAAGCCTAGATACCTTGTATGATTGAGGTGTCATTTGAGAGGTTTTCAAGAAATTTGTAGGTTTTTATGATTTAAAATTTCTTTATGATACCTATAACACCACAAAAAAACTTATTATTTGAGATTTAATTCCTTTATGGCAATCTTAAGCCTTCACCATTGGTTTTTTGCTTGCAAAATTGAGTTCTTCACACCATTAGGCCTAGTGACCAACTTGCAGGAAGTGTTTATCTATATGAGAGACATATAGAATAAATTGGATGATCATTAAAGATATAATAATTACCTATAATTCTCTTCAAATGGTTTGGATTCCACTCTATAGTATACACCCTCACAAACAAGTTAAAACTACCTTTTTTGCCTTGTACTATATAGTATTGTACCTACACATGTGAAAAACACTTGAAAATGGAGATTATGAGAGTTTTTAGAGTAATTAGGTTCATTTTTAAATTTAAATATTTAATTTCATGGAATTATAAGTCATATCTTTCTAATTGGGTCATTTGAAGTGTTTTAGGGAGTTTATGTTCTTAACAATGGTTATAAAAGATAGGGGTCCTTTACTAGAACCAATGCCACAAATTTATGGTATTGGGAACCCTATAAAATATACTATTGGATTTATTTCCCATGAATATTATCATGAAAATTTTTAGCAACCAAAATGACTTCTTTGAGCTCCTTCTCAAGCAAAACGGGGTTTTATGTGTTCTAAAAAATTGTTCATGAAATTGTGAAGCTAAAGGACCAAACTAAAGGCTTTAATTTAAGGAATAATACCAAAAACAACACCTCAAGAGACATAAATTCATCATACATCCTCTACAACTTGTTATAACCCTTGCAAATCTCCCACTCATGCTAGTGATTTTGTGTGGAAAAGGCTAAGGAGACCATTTAGAGTCTTAAAACCTCTAAAACTCATTTTATCATCAAATAAAGTTATAGATTTGTCCTAAATTATATTTGAGAGTGACTCAACTTGATTTAATATAATAATTATCCTCTCAAATAGGTATAAACATTGAATTCTCATCACTTGAGGGTTTATATGCAAAATAGGCTTACTAACCCTAGAACTGCATGAACTAAGTTTCTCTCCCTTTATGATTTATGAAACTTGATGAAATCCTTTCTTTATTTTCATATACACTCCCTCAATGTATTAATTAATCTTTTTAATGATAAATACACTCTTCAACATTGAATTTATGAATGCGCTTGTAGGGTTCTTAAATATTTCTAATAGACTATACATTGTTCTTGAGTTTTATGATCTACTAAGATAACTTTATTTGATGATAAAATGAGTTTTAGAGGTTTTAAGACTCCAAATGGTCTCCTTGGCCTTTTCCACACATAGTCAGTAGCCTGAGTGGAATATTTTCAAGGGTTAAAATAAGTTACAGAGGATTTATGATGACTTTAGGTCTCTTGAGTTTTAGGGGGTTATTATTCCTTAAATTCAAGCCATTATTTTGGTCCTTTAGCTTCACAACTTCATGAATAATCTGTTATAACACATAGAACCCCATTTTTCTTAAGAATGAGATCAAATATGTCATTTTGGTTTCTCATAACTTTCATGAGAATATGCATGGGAACTCAATCCCATAGGATATGTTATAGGGGCCCCCCTACAATAAATTATTGGCATTGGTTCTTGGAAAAGACCCTTATCCTTTGACCCTAAAGCTCCATGAACTAAGTTTCTCTCCCTTTATAATTTATGAAACTTGATGAAATCCTTTATTGTTTGTCATAAACACTTCCTCACTATCATACATGCTCCTTTTAATGATAAATACACTCTTCACCCTTGAACCTATGAATGGGCCTATAGGGTTCTTAAAGATTTCCATTAGATTGTACATTATTCTTGAGTTCGATGATCTACTAATATACTTCCATTTATATATAATACATTAATATTATTATATATAATCAAAATTCATCATTTACATTCTCCCATCATCATATTAATAACCCTTTCCAACAATTTAACTTCAAAGAAAGATTGCCTAAGGTGTAAACTAGCTATGTTGGTAGACTAAGTTCTGCCTTTTAGTTATATGATATTCTCCAAATATATTAATGGAAATAGATCCTATTAACAACTCAATTTAAAATCATCAAATATTATCTCTAAAATCATATTTACTCTTCTCACTTATGACCATTATCCATATATTTAATCTATACAAAAATTGCCTTTGACTTCCTATAGGTATACTAGCTATAGGTGTAGATGTTGTGTTGTTTGTATGGATTGAGGTGGAGAAATGAGTGTAAAAAGACATTAAAAGTTATATTAAATGAATTAAAAATTTACTAGTAAACCATGAAATCATCTATAAACCTCAAGTCTCCTTAACTTATGTAAGTCTCCTCATCAAGCTAATACACAACTGACTATGTTTTGTCCTTGTAAACTATAGGTGAATATAGGCTAACTATGACTCCTAAGTAGAATATTTTTCCTTTGAAAGGCTCATCATGATCTTGGATATAATTACACCCTTCAATTAATGACTAATCAATCAAACCTTAACCTTATCATTGCATTTCTTATATCCATGCATCCTTGGAACTCAAAGTAGTCCTATAGGCTGGCTATAGTTGGAGATTTTAGAGTTATAGGCCTATTACAATGTAAAATATGAAAATAATTGTGGTTTTGAAAAGTTATAAATTTAACTATCTCTCCTATTGACATCTTGGTAACAATGTGATACCTCAACTCTCTCCTCTCATACAAACTCTCTCAGGAACTATTCATAAGTTGACTATGGCAGTAGACTAAAGGTTCCTTTGCCTTTTCTTCACTAAACCTCCATTTTATCTATGGAATAAAGTCATTCTTGCACCAATCATTCATAATATTGACAATTTATTGACCATATTATCAGGTTTTTGACCTTCTTAACTTCATTTTGTATAGGAAAATGTTGATTGTGTCATAAGACCATGGTTGTAGATCATCATTTTATACTGGTACTAACTGTAGGATAATAGTCACTTAACTTTCTTGGGTTACTAGTATTCTTTGGTCTTAAATTAAATCATTTTTTCACCTTAAATATTCATCTCACAAGGTCACTTTGTATCCTCTTGACCTTATACACAAGAAGTTCACATTGTATAGAGACTTGACTGTGTTCTCCTTACTTAACTATAGGTTCAACCTACCTATGAATGCTCTTTGAGAGGATTTTTCCTTAAAAATACTCATGAAATTCTATCTAAATCATAAAAACTTCAATTAAATACTATAACTCCTTATTAAATTCACCATTATGTTCTTTGAGTCTAAGTCCTTCAAGCTCAGTTAGGCTCCCAAGATGATTATAGGTAAACATTGGTTGTAGGTGCCTATTTGTACTCATTGTATAGACTGAGGAAGAACATATGACATAGTTTATGATATGACAAGAATTATCCAAAAAAATTTAAGGAGTTTTATGTAACTTGCATCTACTTGAAGATCATCAAAATAAATTTATAAACATGACCAAATCATTTGATATTACCTTAATAACTATTAACTTACCTTAAACTCTGTTAAACAATGTTTTAATGAAGTTTTATTGCTTCTAATCTACACCTTAGTGAACTTATTTATCACTATTACTCATTTTAAGTGACTTATTTCACCTTTAACATTCATCTTGACACCTCAAAAACATATTTATGAAGACTTTGAGTTCTTACAAGTTAGCAACATAGTCATACATAGTCCTTATTATGTAATTTAGGAATTAGACACTCCAAAGAGATCATATTACTCTCTTGAAATCACATTAATTTACCATTTATAACTTATTAACATTGATAGACAACTCCCTACTCTCTAACAAAACTTTTTCATCTTCATAACTCTTCAAAATGTTCTATTACTTGCCATGATATCCATCTAGTCTGTTCATTAGGCCTAAAAGTGAGATTTTAAGATTTTAAGAGAGCATGATATTAATAAATTATATATAACATCCTAAAAATTTAAATATATACCTTTTCATCTTTTATAACCCCTTAAAAATCATGATAACCTTAGTAAGATACCCTCACACACTAAGAATTTCATTAGACCTGCAACTGTACCTTGTGGAAGGACCAAATGACCACCCACGCTATCTCAAGAAAGACCTTTTCAAGATAAAGGTACCTATAATTTTTTATTAGATGAAGTACATGTATTTTACCTAAAAAATGAGCTTGAAAACTCCTAAAAATGAATACATTCAATTGATATATCAAACATGCTTGAAAACTATCATCCTTGACAAATAAAATAGACAACTAATTTATTGTCAAAATACTCATTATAAAGGAAAATTATATGATTATTAAAAAATTAAAAATATCATATTTAACCCTAAAATCATTCCCTTAAAACCATTTTTATCCATCAAGCTCTGAAGTGAATAAATAAAGACAAACATGTACCCTGTCTGGATGACTAAGACATAATGACCCCATTACACTCTTAATGATTATTAATAAATATGGGGGGATGAATATAACAAAAAATGACACTAAATTTAATTTAATTAGGTTAAATATCATTTACCAAGACATTTGGACTTGAATCTCTCTTTCTATTTCTTATTGAGCAAAAACTGATGGCTTTCCTAGAGTTGCCAAGGGGGTCGATATGGGAGATAAGATGGTTTTATTCATTTTGACACATAAACTTCCTCCCAAAAATTTATTTGAATTTTTAATGAAAAAATAAGGTCTTTAATATTCCTATATGTCAATTTTATCTTGGATAACTCTATCGATAACCTCAAAATAGGCCTTTTTAACACTAAAGCTACTACAATCACATGAGAAGCTAGATGAAACTACTAAAAAATGTATCAATTGTAACTTTTAATGCATGAAAAATTAAACCATGTACTTATTATTATATTATAATATCATTCACATGAAAAACCTACTCCAAAAGCCATAAATTAACTTAAAATTCCATCAACTAGGTCATGTAGTTAGTCAAACATGTCACCAACCAGTTTGATCAACTATATTGCATGAGGTGACTTTTACACAAACATTAAGGCCTCTTAGGATGTTTTTAACTCTTTTCATCTCTTGAAAGAACCTTAAACTTGGTCAAAATGTGGCTAGACAAACATAGGTCATGATGATCAAAACCTTAAACTCATCAAATCTACCTTAAACTCTACTAATCAAGGTTTTGGATGACCTTTTCAAAGAAATTAAAAGGAAAAAATACCAATCAATAGGGGAAAAAACATGACAAGCAAAGTTTCAAGTGGCATGGGTGATAATTTGACCTATGAGGTCAAAATTGTCAATAATAAGAATACACAAATACATGATACATTCCTATTTTAGATGTTGGGATTTCCTTCGAATCATGCCATATGGACATTTGGGGAATTTGATTCTTTTATCTTAATACATATATGTTATATGATTCAATGATCATGTTATTGTTGTAATCAACATAAAATCATTCTATTTTTTAAATAGGGACCCACTATTAACTGAAAGGTTTAGGCTTATTTGTAAAATATTGTTTCATAGAGATTTATATGTGCACCCAAATTCACCATTAATTATAAATGAAAGTGGGAATTTTAAGATGTTTGGATTATTCAGACTAAATTATTAAAATTATTTAGAATTTCACATATATAATAAGTTTTTAGAACATACATAGTTTAAAGTCTTGGGCTTCATAAAAACTAAGTCTTCAAAACTTTTATTTGAAATTTAACCTTTGAATTTCTTAGATCTTTTGCACTTATGTTAAACTTTGTGAAAAATGTCCTTAAAAACTTTTTTTTGCAAGTTTTTTTCACATTTTTGGCCTTCAGAATTCACATTTATTATATACTCTATTTGGGATTTTGGTCTTTACAAATTTTACACTTTGGAAAAAGTGTTCAACATTTACTCTTGAGGAAAAATGATTGACACTTAGTCTTCATAATTTGGTCTTAGATAAAATTGTTTGGTGAAAGTGTTCAGTAAAACTAATTAGAGAAATATTTTAGAACTTGATCTTTAGAACTTTTGCTTTGGAAGGTCTCATCAAGCATTTGGTCTTTGACAAAATTATTGAGAAATCATGTTTTGGAACTCATTGATTTAGAATTTGGCCTTTGGAAAAGGCAATCCTCATATCATTCTCAAAAGGCATCCACCGTAGGTCTTAAGAAAATGCGGTCGCAAGATGTGTTTGCTTCACAAGAATTTTGCTTGACTCTTTTTTAACATAATGTCTAAATCTTGACTACTAAAAGCTCCTTGGCATAACTGAATTAGAGAAAAAAGGTTGATAAGATGACACTTGTAAAATGGAGTGACATGGCATTCCTTTGAACATCTATAATATATATGTGGCATACCTTCAAAAATAAAATGGAAAAGTTTAAATTGAATGAGTAAAAAAAGTTTAGAGACATTGGACATTAGTGGTGCATAAACTAGAATTAAATACCAAAATCTATATCAATGAATTAAATATGAACATTATGTCCATTAATCATAAATGAAATGGAGCGAACTTGCATCCTTGAAAACTCAAAGCCCTAGCCACTTGCATTCAAAATGTGAAGTGCTTTTAGAAGAGATAATCCATTAAAATCAAAGAACTAGAAATATATGAGCTATGCAAATTAATGATGGATTTTTTATCCAAAACATTCAGGGGAGCTCAACTACCATCCAAAATTTTGATTAAGGACTCTATTGAGTACATAGATACTATTTTTTATTCAAAAGTGTTCAATTATGAGTATCCCAACTCTTGGCTCTATGGGACATAAATAGAAAGGTAGACACCCATACATGTGAAGAGAATTTGACACTAGCATAGAAGCATTTGGTTGTAGATTTTCTCCCCCTCAAGTGATAAGGATTACATTTTATAGAAACCAATCCTGAGGTAATGCCATATATTGACCTATTATGGGACCTATTCTTTATGGGCAAGGTAATTGGGGTGATTTCCTACATCATATGGAGCACAAAACTATCATCACCTGCATTTCAAGAGGTGCCTTCCAAAGGTATTTATCCTTTCTTATTGTAGATTCTACATTTGATTTGCATAGAGTGGTAACATGGAAGAAGAATAATTAAATTGATAGCACACTAATCAAGTGGATTATCCCTAGAGAGATTATCATATTTAAGGAGAAGCAACCAATACTTATAACCAAGTTTTAGATGGGAGTCTACATTAGAATGGACCTTTTAAACATGGTATATGGCTACCCTAAATCTAATTCCTTCACCTTGAATGGGTTCCACTGATAGATTTATTGATGACCTAAGAGCTAACCTTTACTCTAGGAGATATAATTAGTGCTAGGTTATAAGAACAAGTATTATGTAAAGATAAGAGGCCTATGGGAGGCCATTTTTACATGACATCATAACTCGTAGATGTAGTGATGGGCATTTTATATGTTAATAATGGATCACTCTAGAGCCCATCTCTAGATTACATCAAGAATCATATATGTGACTCTTACTGCTTCATGTGCATATATGCCTACACAAGAAATATAATCAAAATTATAGAGGACATGTATCCTCAGGTTTGGAGGGCTATTAAAAAGCATAAATGATACATTGATACCCAAAAGGGACTACTGGTTCTATCCCAATTATACTGAGATCATGGTTATAGGGCACAATATTACTCTGTTACATCTTCTGAAGTATGTGCCAGATAAATTAGCTAATAATGAGATAATATACCAATTATTGTGGAGGATTAATGAGGAGTTAAGGAAGAAGAGTGCATTATATGACTCCCATTTTATGATTGAAAGGATGTGTTATGTCAACCACAAGTAATTTGGAGAGGTTGGCAAGTTCAAGGAATACTATTCTTTTGCCACCATGATGCATAGAGATTGTGACCCTCATGGTCGAATTCAAAAGCATATCCAAGGTCTTGGTATTCTATATCAACACGAGCCTTATGATCATGAATTTATATTCTTAAATGCTAAGAATGATACACAGATCCTAGAGAGGGCTCAAATGGTTAGATTGAATAAATAAATGTTGAAACTAATATAAGGGGAGCCCTTAAATTTAATTACATATACACATGTTAGGCCTATACCTTTAGGTGGATGGGATTCAACAAAATATTGTAACAATAGACCATATTAATCATCATTGGAATAGGGGAAACCATATTAGACATCACCCTTTGTGATGAAGACTATAAAACAAGAATATGGGGTGAAAAAGGTTCCCAACATTATAAGTTACCTTGGAAGAGCTAAAGAGGGGCCAATTTGTATTGATTCTTTAGATTATGAAGGCCATACTCTTCTTACTACCACTTCAATTCATGTGACTACAAGCATGGAAGTCCCAACTTCCCCCACTCAAATAGCTTCCCCCTCAACAAAAAGCTAATTATTTGTTTTAGATTAAGGTAAAAATAGGTTTTGAAGGGACCCCAAAACCCTTTAACAAAATCAAAAAAGATAAAGCATAACCAAGCATCAGGAAAAGGCTTCCTAAAACCTACTAAATAGTAGCATCAAAAATAGGTTATACAAGGACAAAAATAAAATCCAAGTTATATTCAACCCCCTAATAGTCCAAGTAATGATTTAATATCTATTTTTTAGGGGTAAAATCCAGAATAGTTTCCTCCCTACCATTAGCAATATTCTGCATACTTTCTAGCTCTCTAGTTTCCTAGTTGATCTTCTTCCAGGTTTGTCCAGAGAACCAACATCTGGTTTCACCTTAAAAAGCTATTCATCTCTTTTTTTAGATTTATCTAGAGTAGAAGCAAGATGTTTTGCCTTAGTTTGCTGGTCTTTTTTGTTGCTTCTAGTTTCTACCCCCTTAGTATTGGTCTTTTTTCCAGCCCTTTTTCTTTGGTTTAGAATATGCTTTAATTTTTCTCCATTATCATTCATAGGAAGCTCATCCAAAGGGAAATCATTATCAATCTAAATCTCCCTGGATTGAGAAGTAAGAAAAACTCTCTCCTCTAATTTATTTCCAGCTTCAGCCAAGAATTCACCTTCCTCTAGCATAGGTTTGTCATCTACATCTCTCCATCGGTCTTCTATCCTTTGATAGAAAATGATTTGTTTTGATAGATCAGTCAAATCATCTATTCTTTGTACCAATGTTATAGTATCTGATTGCATCCCATGTCCTTCCTCAGAATTTTCTTTCTCAAAAGAAATTTCTTTATCCGCCTTAGTATGTGGAGCTTTAGGATCTTCAAAAGAAGGCTCTTTTTCTGCCTCAGCATCTAGAGCTTTAGAATCTTCATTATTATTTTTTTCTTTTCGATGATCTTCTATTGATGAATTATTTGTTACAAGAGAAAACCAAGAGCCTAGGGACCCCCCTGTGAGCCCAACTATTGATGAATCATCTACAAAAAGACCCATAGGGCATGAAAAACCATCTACAGGAGGTGATACCATTAATGAAGATGAAGAGGAAGAGTTACAAAGATAAAAAGTCTTGAGCCTCTAAGAAACTAAGGGAAAAACACCACTTGAAGTAGACAAATCAGGGGAGGGTGTGGTTCTAATTGTCTTTTTAATTCCTCTTATTTATACCATTATAGTTGTGTCAATTATTTCTCCCATGCATATTAGTTCTTGTCATCCCATCTCTCTTACTCTTGGTGTACTAGTTTCCCTAGTTGTTCTCAAAGTGAAAGTTGTGTCTACTAGTCTTGTTGTCTCCTTAATCCCAACTATTTTTAAAATTCTATCTATCTTCGACATCTATTATTCCATTTTCACTATTTTTGCCTCTACCATTATTTTATCTACCCTTGAGCCTAAAAAAGTATAACCTAAGAAAAATAGGGGGATCCTTTGCAATTGCACAACTTCATGTATCTTCTACCCAAATGGGCTTGTCAATGACTTCTTCTAGTCTTACCTATACTACTACTATAGTATCATCAAAGAAGACTATGGATAATAAGTTAGTATATATAGTCCAACCTATGCCCTAACATAGTGGTGTTTATTGGTCCAATATCATTTGGCCTTTACTACCATAACCATTACATGCAAAATCCTTGAAAAAAATCTTCAAAGGACTTGTTGGTTGAGACTATAGGCAAGGATACTTAGCCAACCGACTCAACTCAATTGGTGATCAAGTAGTGGGTAACATACTTAAAATCTCAAGCTTCTCAAAGGACAAATCCCACAATAACTAAGCTACCCATAATAAGTTCAATATTTTATAAATCCATATTGAGTATCCAAAGAGTAAATAAAAATAAGATTGAAGATGATGTTAGTAGAGGCATAAGGAAGAAAGACAAGATTTCTTCTCTCTTTATAAGAGAAAGAACATGAGATTGGAATAATCTCCTTATAATGAGGATTTTAGTTTGAAACAAAGAATGATGCTTTACTTGATATTCATGAAAGAATAAAGCAAGAGATAAGAGAGATTGAGCAAGAATCAAAGTAAGTTTAGGAACAACAACAAATTGTTCATGTTCCTAGATAAATTGATACAGATGTAGAGGTGTAGCTTCAAAGTTATACAATATTTTGGATGTTATTACTTCAATTAGGGATGAATTATCCCCTTATATAATTGAAATAACATAATTATTTAATTCTTTGAAATAAGATGAGAACAAATTAAAATTCATTACTTTGTACACAATAAATAAGGCTTACAACCATTTGAACTTAATGACTTAGAGGCATCCAATGTTCTTAATCTAGTTGTCACTCAAACATAAGAAGTAAGAGAAAGGGTAAAAGGTGTAGAGGTAATAATTCAAAAATTTATAGAGCATGAGAACTTAATTTTACAAATTCTAGATGAGTTAGAGATTTCTTAGGCTATATACTCTACAAAGCAATTGTTACTTAGAGCCAGTGTTGAACAACTCATCCAACATGCTTCAATAAACTTATAGTGGAATATATAAGGGATATCATTGGAATAAATTGAGTCTGAGCTTAGTTTTGCAATTAATGTCACATAATTTGAGATATTTTTAGATTAATTTCAAGAACAACAAGGTTGAGCATGTATTTTTAATGGAGCAATCAAGTAGGGTGCATTGATCACCACTTTTGAACATGGACATCATTAGATATCAACATGAGGTTAGTTTATAGTATTATTAAGAATTATAAGGAAGAAGGATTAGGATCCAACCTCTAGCTCAAATCTAGCTTCTAACTTAACACCACCTCGCAAATTAGTTCCATTGACAACTTTAGTGCCTTCAACTACATTAAGTGCAACCATACAATCATCAAGTTTGAATAAACCTTAGCTATCAAAGGATAATTTTGTATGTAATATTACATGTAAACATTAGTCACTATAATTATAACTTATGCATAATTCACATATTCATGTAATAGTTAACTTGAGCAATTTTTAAGCATGCACACATTACATGGCATCATGTAGTCAAATATATTTTTAGACACAATTGTGATTAACTGTTATTGTACATACAATTTTGGCATCAAATTAATACTAAGGTTATAATTAATAAGTGTAACTTTGAGTTTTGCATGAACTTAGAGGATGAGGTGACCCCTACCTAAGTATATTTATAAATTTAATTCCCTCATTTCAAAGGGTTGGAAAATTATCAATACAAAAAGATTTTTTTTATTGTCATGCAACTGTGTAGATGCATTTCCTTACAATTCTATGTAATTAAGTTTTGATTTATTTATTTGTTTTGATTTATTAATTCAAAGTGTACAATAGCTATGGAGAATTCATTTTATTATCATGGATTTATGTTTATATTAAATGAGCAACAACTATTAAATAGTTAGTAAGTGTTTTTAATTGTAATTAAATTGGTTGACTATCTCAATTTTTAAAGTGTGCATGAGTGTTTCCATTTGATATAGTCTTTTAGGTGTGAGTCATAGCTACCCTAGATATATTTCTAGTTTAAGCTATAATTTATTAAGGGTATGAAACAAATACTCTAAAATAATAAATCTTCATCTAAGATCCTTAAGTTTCCTATATCATTTCTTCCTAGACTACATAACTATGTTTGTATATGAGTTTGTAGTAGCTACCAAAAACAAACATTAGTTCTAGAAACACTTGTCAAAAAAGAAACTAACCTTGGAAGTAATATATTGAGACCATAGAGTCTCCTTTTTTTCTCTAACCTTCCCTCCCTTTGAAGTTTATTTAATTGAAATCCATGCACTTTAGAATAAGGTCCATCCATTCAACTCAACTAGGCTTTAATTTCCTTATTATGTTTTATTTCACCCACAAGCACACCCAATTAACAACCTACATGCTTAGTATACTATTCCACCACCTAATTTATTAACCCATAAATATAACTCATGCCTTGGAGTGAATGTTACTTCCATTGAGATCCTAAGACATTATATGCTACCTCATTAAATATGGAGGTGCACACATGACCCACATCAATAGTAAAAGGTTTACACTAAAATGAGGGCTAGTTGTGTGCCTTCCCTAGTGAGAGGTTATCTTATACATTTGAGTTTCACTAAAGACACCCAAGAGAGTTACCAGGTATAGGTCCATAACCATTATTTTGGTTTCACCTTTACCAATACATCAAAGTCCTAGATCTATACTAGTTATTCTCATAGTACCTCAAGTTAGAACACCTTATCCAATAAAATATATCATGCCCATTAACAATCCTATGGGTCAACCACCTTGGTTAGTCAGATCTACTATTGTCATCCAAGGGGATGTGCACAATTTACCAAGTAATCTAAAAAAATGTCTACCTTCTCTCTCCCCCTCAAGATGGAGAATGATAGAGGAACACATTATGTATTTTAAGGGTGCTTTGAGGTTAATGAATGTCACTAATGAAGATGTTTCATGAAATATTTTCCTATTTACATTAAAATATGATAATATAATCACCTAAAAGTAGTATTTGATTGATAATAGTGATAATTTAGACTAATTATCCCTAGCTTACACCTATACCTATTCTAGATCCTATTTTCACACTTATCTAGCCTTTGTGTGGGCCATAGATCCTCATTTCTTGATCTTGGCCCTTCATGCCTAGTATTTTACCACTTGGACATTAGTGCCATAATGACACTAGCATCATATGGTGATAGTGTCCCAATAATTACAATAATGTCCTTTCCCTCTCTTTTTCACAAACATATATCTTTTCAAATCTAGAACCTCCTAAGGTCAGCTTAAACCTTTTTTAGCATCCACACAAGCATCAAAGCAATGTATTTAATTTTATCCCTCTAATAACTAGATAGAAAAAAAATACACATTTAAACTCAGATTAAATTATTTAAATTAAGGTTATCAATCCCTATTTGGCCCTACTTCTACATACTACCATCCATAATAGTCCTAAGTTAAGATTACCTAGATTTCTAGTCTCAAGAACATTCAAGGTACTCAAGGCCACTATCATACTAGCTTCACTTGAAATTTTAGTATAAATTAGGTGGGTATAACTAAATTGGGCTTGATCCCTCCTTAGAGTATTGGTATGTAGGCAACTCTCATCATAGTGGGGTATTGAGGATGTTGAGCCTACCCCACTAACAAACACACTTTTTAGTTGGTATTAACCAGATGCCCTAGCCAAATGAAGGATTAGGTTTTTCTCAAAAATTTAATCAAAAAATATATATATAGGGTTTTAAAACTCATGCACGTAAGAATAAACCTCAGAGATCTAGACACATGTGTACCTAAAAGCTCAAGATAGTCTTGCATAGAGGACATTACCATTAATATTAGGACACTACCACCACATTTCAAATAATAGTGCTACTATCCAATTAAGACACTAATATACAAGAGGGTTTCTAACATTATATCTTATTTTTGACACTCAGTCTATCTTCTACCTCAATTTTCATCCCCCAGATCATCTATCTTAGTTATTTTCTAGCTAAGTTCTTACTTGCACTATTTATTACTATTTTTTAAAGGTCAAAGCTAGTCGATTCTATAAAAAAATAATGAATTTATTTATTATATATTATTATCCTAATTTAGTCTTCTTATATCTTTAACAAACATATGATTTACACTTTTTAAGTCTTAAAAGGTTAAAACTTTTGGTGAACTCAACTTACTTTGAGCATTGCTCAAACCCCAAACCTAGATGTTCCTAGGGTTTGTACCCTTATTTTTAATATTTTCATTGGCTAATTTAGGTTTTTCATATTTCATATATTCTATTTTAGTAGACCTATTTCAATTTATTTACTATATATGATCTAGAAAAGCTATCTGTCCTCCATTAATAAGAAGTGATAGGCTAGGTGGTAATCCTATTGAGCACATTTACATTTCTTCTATTCAAGCTTATGCCATAGATAAAGGACTAGTTGTAACTTATATAATTGATCATAAACACCATAATTATGTGGATTTCAATGATAATACATCCAAATATGAGTAATATAATCAAGATCAAGATTATACATAAACTAGAAATCAGGACACTCTCCCTCCACTTAAGAATGAAAACCTAATTATCAATAAGGATGAGATCCTATAGATATTCAAAGTTAAAATTTAGTAATAACCCCATGATCATTCATAAATTATACAAGCCATAATGGAAATAAAGAATAAATCAAATAATGGTCAATCTTCAACTCCCCCAGCTAATAACATTATTACACCTGTATTGGGGCCAACCCAACTAGCACAAAACCAATTGTAATTCAAAAATGTTTAGTGATACCTAAAATTCATATATATATTTCCTTCAATCCAAATGTATAATTCCTTATGCAGTTTCATACTCTACAAGCTTAGGTGTTACATCTTGATCAGGGAGACACTAGGCCATCACATGCCTTGGATTCTCATGTTATTTTAGATACACCTTTGGCACATCACATAATGGCAAATCCTTTGTCATCTAGATTCATATCACCTAAGCTTAATTTTATGATGGTAAGGGTGATCCAAAGCACAATCTTAAAGCTTTTCACGTAGGATGTTTGAACTACATGTCTAATGATTGGATCCTCACTAAGTTGTTTCTATGTAGTTTAAAGTATTATGACTTATAATGGTTTTATAATCTACTGAATTAGTTTAGCAATGCATTCAATCATTTATAATACATGTTTTTATCACACTTATTAATAAACATCAGTGATAAGATCCCATATGCTCAAATATCATAATTGAAACAAAAATCAAATGAGCCTATTATAGAATATGCCTTAAGATATAAGACTATATTAGCCAAATTAACTAGACCCATGGTAGACAAAGAGCTTCAGGACACATTCAAAAAAAATATTCTACCACCATCACATGAAGCTATCTTGTTGAATAATTTTCCAACTTTCACATATTTATGCCACATAGTGAAAGAAAGAGAAATCAAGCTTTTCTCAATGGGCAAACTAAAATATAATAGTGGATCATAATCAATTGTTAAGATTTATAGTAAGCCTCCATACAAGGTAAATGCCAATAAATATAAGAGTGATCTAAAGGCCATAGTTAACATAAATTCAAACCTATCTCCTCACTTGGTTTTATCAGTTCCTCTATGCATAATTTTCACCAAGCTTCTAGAATCACTAGCATGTGTTTTACAAAGCTCTTAGAATGCAATGTCATATATATACATCTCATAAAATAGGTTTATATGACATTAAATATTACAAATAACTATGTATTCAATGCATTATATGAATATCATAGGGCACCAAGCTATACAACAAAAAAATTCATTAGCCTAAAACATAAGATATAAGATTTGATTGAGGCTAACATTATAAATGTGGGCACACCCATAGAGATACCCAAAGTAAAACAAATAAAATCTAATGAATTAAAAATATTCTTAGATATATTTTCAAATCATACACAAAATAAGGCATGGGGCACTTCAGGTGTTCACTACACATATCAGGCACATCCACCACTAACTCATATCACACTACTTTAGAGGAGGCACACCCACTACACAATATTACTGGTATGTACCACACTATAGTTTTAGATAGGCCACTCATCACTTTTTAGAGAAATATATTGTTAGCAATGATACATATTTATATGCAATCTTTGTACGAGCCTACATAGATCATCATCATATATAAAGTGTTATGGTTGATAATGGGTCAAGCATTAACATGTGCACTATCACACTTCTACAACATTTGGGGTATTTAGAGTAGGATATATCCCCTATAGATAGTTATTCATGGTTTTAGTGGCCATGTTTAGAGCTCCATTATGGAAATTTTACTTCCATTACAGGTTGAACTAACACATGTGGCCACTAGATTCTTAGTTATACCTTGTGTAAATGTATTTTATATATTCCTAAGTAGGACATGGATACAACAAATATGATCCATACCATCCACAATGCATAGATGCCTAAAATATATACATGCAAATCAAGTGGTCATAGTTGAGGGTCTTCCATATGAATATCCTCTACTTATCCCACAGGTAGTTATAACAAAGTTACCAGTTACAACATAATTACCAGTTACAACATATTTACCAATTATAGCTCCAATTAGAGTTCTTATAAGTACACCATAGAGTTTAGTGGAACCACTAGTATAAGCAAGGTCTACTTCTATAGTGTTGACATTTACACATACTCTCCCATAAAGACCATTATTAAAGAGACCCCTGCATCAGAGATATGTTACAGATTCTAGAGGGCCTCCTTTTACTCACTTTCTACCATGATCAATCTTATTGACTTCTTGGTAATTTTAACATAGGGAATCTATGCCACCTATAGCTTATTCTAACAGATGGGTCCCTAAAACCCCTATAGTTCACAAGACACCACAATCAATGTCATATATTCCTAGAACCACTCCACAAGTAGTGACATATATAGATCACTTAGTACAACAAATTCTATGACCATAATTACCCTTTCATATAACACACATGATCATAATTCCTTTATTTGACATAGGCCACATTGATAGTGAGTCTCCCATGTGACTCATTAGTTAGTACTATTCCTTCCTTCTTGTACATACTTTCCTTTTCTTTTGATCCTTGTACATAGATTATTTTCATGTTGCTTGTACATATATTATATCCCAAAAATATGATATTTCAAAAACATAAAAACATTCAAATAATTTCTCACAAAATACAAAATAATTTCTAGACACTACATATGCTAGCTATCCTAGTATAGTTAGTTTTATCATACATACATGTTTCACTTGTTCTTGTCAAGTGCTAGTAGATTAGTATAGGACTTTGATCCACTACACTGATCCAAGTTTGCTATTATCTACCCACTAAGGGCATATACACTGATACACAAGGTCTTCATTTGACACATTCACCCACTTGGGGGCACCCTATACATAGTTTCTATTACTAGGTTATATCTTTCTATACTCAACATCACAACTTTAGCATTGTTATATCTTGATATTGATCATAGTACACTTAGATTTTTTGCTAGCTATTGCTACTTTAGACTCAATATATGTACATCTTAACTCTTACACAAATTTCTATTACATATTCATGCATACTTTCATTATTATCTTTCCTAGTTTATAGTTTTATTGTATCTATATGCTTCTTCTATTTTAAGGGAATTTGAATATGCCATTACTCTTTGGCTCTACACCACTTATATTCATAGTATGTATGCTTTGGACATGTGAAAATGTCCTTTTGAGTGCCTTCTTGATCATGTATGTGAACATTTGAACATGTCCTTTTATGTGGCTCTAAGACAACTTGATTGTTGCTTGTGTATGTGGACATTTGAACATGTCCTTGTATGTCTTGTTTTCTCATATTTAGTGACATGTGCTCATGTCCCTTGTATTGTGGTCCCTTGGCCTACTTTGTGTGCTTCATGTGTATTGTATGTATAATTTCTTGTATGTATCATGACCATGACACTTTTCTATTGCATGTTATACACTCTAGTTTTATATTCCATGCAGGACCTACTTGGGTGTCATGTTGGACATCATGCATAATTCCCCTAGGTAGCTACATATTTTTTACTCAAATTTGCTATTACGTACATTGTTATATCTATCTTTACACCCTTGTGAATGATACACATGAAATACATATTATATTACAAATTTATGTTCATATTATCTTAAATTTTTATGTTATACATTCATATTATATTAGATTATTACATAGTTATCATATACGCTTTGACTAACAAACATATTGCAAAGCTTTTTATTTTGATGATAGTTCTTACATGGGTTCAACAACTAACCTAAAAAAAAGGGGAAATCACAAGTATTTGTCATAGAGATCAGGCTCCTATATTGTACTCATAGTACATTATTAACACATAGGCTCAGATTACATAAATTAGACTTAGGTGAACATAGTGGGAAAATAGTGACATAGAGATCAACATAATTGCATAGAAATTAGACTAGAAGGACACTACCACCAAATTTATGACACCTGAACTACATTTCCAATAATTGTGATACAATCCAAAATATGGTACTACTATCGAGTAACTTTTAGTTTCAAAAAAACCTAGATTGGCTAGAAAATTATAGTAGGTACAATACATATTTGCATAGGGTCAATTATAGATTTATTAGTTTTACTTAGTTTTTCTCATATCCATACTAGTTTAGCTCAGATTCATACCAATTTGATCAAATTAGGGGAATAATGCATGACATGACCATTCCCATATTTAGTTCAAATACCCAAATACAAATTATTACAACTCACTCTAGAATATATATGCTCAAATATTAGATTTGGGGGCATGTGCATGGTACATTGTTTTTGTATGCTCACTTACACACTAGTTGGTTAGATGGAATGATAAATTCCATGTCATTATTACACTGTATAAACCCAACACCATATTCTAGGTTACACACTAGTTTCATACCTTACTCCATCTACAATGTTTGACATTCATGAGTGGTGTAGAGATGCTTAATATACCCAAGTGGCTATATAGATGGCATACCCAGTTAGATATTTCTAGTTACAACATGCAATATGCATATATTACACATAGGTTAGAAATGATGGAGTCATAGACTACTTGAGTTCTTAAGCCACCTACATGAGAGGGTTAGAAACACCATTAGTCCAATCTAAGCTATTCACAAGTCATGATCCATCAAGCAAGGGTGGGCAATGAATTTGATGGGAAATAATTGAGTCAAAATTGGATTAAGTTCTCTAGCTACCCATACATGAGGATTGAGAAAGTCATCAACTCAATCCAAGTTATTTATTTATTGATCATTATATACATGTACACATATAGGTTGTCACCAAGTTTATGCATTAGTTCACATACCCAGTGAGGTGTATTCATTCCTTTCCTCTTTCTTATCATTTTAATCAATTTTACTTCTTTAATTATTATAGTCTTTTGTTTTTGATGTCTCTTATGTAAGGAGAAATTTATTCATGTTTCACTTATAGGAAACAAAATTTGAGCATGCTTCACATACTCAAACCCAACTTCACATACTCAAATTGAGCTTCATAGGCTTCATCTCTTAGGTAAGTCTAGGTAAGCTTCTTTTTCCTTTATACTAGTCATTTCACTTTGCTACATTTATAAAATAAGGGGGGGGGGGGAATGAAATCACCTAAAAATGGTATTTGAGTGCTAAGAGTGTTATTTGAGACTACTTATCCCTAGTTTAGTCCTAGACCTATCCTAAAACCTATTATCACACTTATCCATCCTTTATGTAGGGAAAAAAAATCCTTAGTCACCCTTAGAGAAATACCAAATCCTCATTTCTTGATCCTATACCTTCATGCCTAATGTTCTACCACGTGGACACTAGCACGATAATAAGGACACTAACAACACATGGTGTTAGTGTCCTAATAATGGTGCTAATGTCCTTCCCTCTATTTTTAATAAACAAATATCTTTTTAAATATAGACCTCCTAGGGGTTAGCTTAGACCTATTTTAACACCCACACAAGCATCAAAATAATATAAATATATGAATTTAGCCCTCTAACCACTAGATGTAAATTAGATGCAAAATACACATTCAAACTCTTATCAAGTTATACACAATTAAGGTTATCAATCCCTATTCTACCCTACTTCTACATGCTACCATCCACAACATTCCTAACTTTAGGTTACTTATATTTCTAATATCAAGCACATTCAAGGCACTCAAGGCCACTCTCATACTAGTTTCCCTTACACTTGCACTAGCACTTAGGTAGGGATAACTAAATTTGGCTTGACCCCTTCTCAGATTAATGTAGGAAACTCTCATCATAGTGGGGTGTTGAGGATGTCCACCCTACCCCACTAACAAACACACTTTTTAGTTGTTATTAAATGGATGCCCTAGCCACATTAAAGATTTGGGTTTTCTCATAAATTTAGTTAAAATAGAAAATATACAAGGTTTTATAACTCATGCACATAGAAATAGATCTTAGAGATCTAGACACATATACACCTAAAATTTTGAGATAGTCTTGCACATAAGACACACCAATATCAAAACACTACCACCACATTTGAAATTATGTTAATACTATCTAATTAGGGTGCTAATATCCAAGAGGGATTTTAACACTGGGATCATGTTTGTGTTATCCCCTAGATCATCCATCTTAGTTTTTTTCTAAGTTATAACTTGTATTATTTATTACTATTTTTAGAAAATTCAAAGCTAATAATTTTTATAACAAATTAGTGGATGTATTTAATGCATATTATTACCTTGATTTAGTCTACTTAACTCTTTAACAAATATAGGATTTACACTTGTTAAGTCCTAAAAGGTTAAAATAATTACCTATGATTGGTACCTCAATCTTCAAGAGAACTCAATTATTTATTGGAATGTATGTCAAATCACTTTTATTTCCCAATTTGGACAAATTACCAGCCTTGGTTTAGTGTATCAACATTTCACTATTATGAAGAGGGTGCCTAATAAGCCAATATAATTTTTAAACCCAAGATTTTATAAGATATACACCTGGTTGAGTCCAACATATAAACCAAATAAATTTTTAGCTTTGGATATGTACAATAACACGTTGGATCTAATAAATGCAGTGTTTCTATGAAGAACTACTCTTACTAACACTCTAGCATTAAAATATGAAGAAGTTATCAATATTGATAGAAAACTATATCCTCATATACCAGGCACCCCTAATATCATTTATAGTTTCTCAACTTTGAATCAAGTGCCCCATATGAATCAAAATGTTCCTACATTCAACCAAAATCAATTATATTCATAGCCTCCTCTGATGCAACATACACTAATTCAAAATTATGATTATCTGCATAATCATGTGCGTATGAATGGTCATCAACAAAACTAACATTCAATCCAATCCAATACTATAGTTGCCTAGGGTGTGGATTCTACCAAAGTATAATTAGATTTTACACAAAGAATGGTCCATAAGTTGAGCAATGACTTCTTGAGCATACAAAGGAAGATGGGTAATGCTATTAACCATAATAATAACCAAAATTTTATGTTTTAAAGATATAACAAACCTTCAATCGATATACAAATAATGCTAAGTAGTAACAACCTAATAAGTTACCATAAATCAATATAGTGGAAACAACTTTGCCCAATTGGTGTAGAGTTCATAATAAATCACATCAGGGTAAACTTGAGCATGTAGAATTTTATGTAGCATTTGAGATATTATAAAGGGAGGTGGTGAGGTATGATTTTATGAACAACCCACTAGATATCCACCCTGAATATGGTTCCTCAAACACTGCTATGGTATTTAAAACTCATGAGTCTTCTTTCCTAAGTGAGGATGATAATGAACTAGAGGATAATTTTGATGAGATACATTCCTTCCAAGAGTACCAAAAGGGAAATTATATTCTAATGAATAAACAACCCTTCATAATGTCCACCCCTCTAAAAATACTACTATTCCACTAAATCCAATAGATGATAACAATCCACCTACTCTAAAAGGGAATGAACAACCCCAAATTAAGGAGGAATAAAGCAAAAGATGATACAACATTATTTAAGACATGAATAATATTAAAGCCAACATCACTCTTCATGAATTGGCTCAAATCACTAAACATAAGGAACTCTTATGGAGGTCTATCATAGGAAAGTTTACTACGAAGAAGACAAAGGTTGCTCATACAAATATTATATATAAGAGTAAGCCAACAATTATTCCCTTCTTATTAACTATTATAGCATTTGAAAAGAACATTCACATTTTTTTAGTTTATTCTTGAGATTCAACTAATGTGATGCCAACTTATATTTGTAAAAATCTTGGATTGAATCCAAGCTCATCAAAGAGGAAAGTTTCATAGCTAAACAAAATAATGGTGTATGTAGTTGGAGAGATAAATGATGTATGAATTCAAGTGGCATTTGAGACACATGTATAGATTATTATTGGCATACTTTTGTTGGATATACCAGAAGGATAAAGACTCATCCTTAGTAGAGACTGGTCCAAGACATTGAATGGGTATATAACAACAAACTTCTCTCATATCTAGTTGTCATGGAGAGGTATTGCAAACCAAATTCTAATTAATAGGGAACCAATAATGAAGCATCCAATTATAGAGTAAAATAATAAAAATTAAGAGGTAATTTACAAATATCCTAACCTTGGAATTTATACCTTTACCATAAAGTATGAGGTTTAGGAACTGAAAGTCTAGGTACCTTCTTAATTGTGGACTCTCCATTTTTATAGTGCAAGATCCAAGTAAGGATCAGTTATTAGTGTTGAATTGGTTGAACTAAAAGTTAAAAAATGCCTAGTATCATATAAATTATAGTTTCATTTCACCAATAATAGAGTGGAGTATGAGGCACTAATTTTGGGATTACAATTTTCTATAAAAAATAATGTCAAGCAATTGCTAATATATGGAGATTTAGAACTGGTAATCAATCATGTTAAGAACAAATACCAATATAAGTTATAATACCTAAAGAGTTATAAACATAGATATTTGAATTTAATGGATTACTTTGAGGCCTTTAATATGTGGCTATCCCTAGAGAACAAAATTAGGCTACTGATTCATGAGCTACTTTAGCTTCCAATTTAACACCACTAAAAGAGTCCAAGGTATACAGGTCTTCCATTAAGATAGTATATTATCCATATATTCCTAATAACATGGAAAATTTCCATGTCTTTGATGATAACCAAAATATTATCCAATTCTTGAATAATTTGTGATAATTTGAGTCTCAAATCATTGATGATAAGGAGATCAACTATCTATTCTAGGAGGAATTAGGAGGAGTCATTTAATTGAAATAAAACTACCTTCCTTTAGTAATGGTTTCTTTGAACAAGGCATTTGATATGGATCCAAAAGCACAATATAAAAGACAACCTAACTTAAATTAATTTGTGTTTAAGAAAGAGAATTTAGGATATGAGTATGATCTACACTATGTCAACATTGGCTTTAGCTACACTCCAAAAGAAAGACAAAGAGTCAAATATCTACCCACCTAGTATAAATATGTGATTGCATAGATTCATGAAGACTTGAAGTTTTTAACCCAAGGGTCATCACCCACACAATCTCATTGAATCCAAAGACAAAATAATTTAAATAAAGATATAGGCTGGTCAATCCTATATTGGAGCCTTTGATTTAGAAGGAAGTGGGTAAGCTACTAAATGCAAAAATAGTTTTCCCTATTAGACAATCTACTTGGATTACCAACTTTTGTTCTAGTTAGGAAGAAGAATGGGGAGATTATACTATATGTTTATTTCAAAAATATTAATAGCACTTATATGAAAGACAAATATCCTTTACCTTCCTTAGATGAAGTGATTCATATAGTAAGTGGTTTAGGAATGATGTCCTTGTTGTACAAAATTTTAGGAAATAACTAGGTGTTGGTTGAATCAGAAGACATAATGAAGACTACATTTACCATAAAGTGGGGTACTTATGCATAAAAGAGGTTCCATTTGGCCTAATTAATACAAAATATACCTTTAAATGAGAAATGAACCATGCATTCCAAGGGCTAATAGGTAAATGCCTAATTATCTACATGGATGATCTCACTATTTTTTAAAAGACCAGAACTGATCACGTAGGCCACCTATAATCAATATTTTAAAGATGTAGAGGGTTTAAAATATTGATAAAACCAAAGAATAGAATATTTGGCATTATTGAGGGCAAGATATTAGGCCACACATCATTAAAGAAGGAATTATAATCGACCTACATAAAATTCAAGGAATTTTAGAGATTGCATTCCCATATAATAAGAAGGATCTCAAGTTTTTATTTGGGAAGATAAATTTTGTGATCAATTAAGATGCTAAATTGGAATGGACATTAGAGGCCTAAAATCATTTTTATGTCATTAAAGATGCACTATATTAGGCCTTGGTACTGATATGCCTAGACTTCACTAAACATTTATTCTTGTATTCATTCATTTTAGAACATAAAATTATTGTTGTGCTTACCTAGAATAAGAATTAAAGTGAACACCCTATTTCATTCATGAGCACAAACTTAAAAGAAGCAGGTCTCAAGCATTCCATGATAATAAGTAAATTATTTCCCTTGTCAAAGAGGTAAAGAAATTTTGACACTACATCTTCAGGAATAAGACCATTGCCATTGTGTTGACCCTAATATCATGTTAACTTTAGGGGGAAATGAATTGGGAGAGTGCAAAGGAAAATGTATGGAAAAATTATAAGATTTTGACATAGAAATCAAGCCTACAAAAGTTGTTAGAGGATAAAGCATCATTCAATTCATGACTGAGCTTGACCCACACATCACCATTACAGAGGTTTATGAAATCCAAGTATCTAAATGAGATTAGTATAATAATATTATTCAATATTTAATCATAGGTACTCATTCTTAGAAATAAATAGTTGAGGCTCAAATATGCTCACTACATGATTAGAAAGGGGATTGTCTATAAAAGGAAATATGAATGCATCTTCTTAAGATGCATATAAAAATAAGAAGCTCAAGAAATTATGGAAAATGTACACCAAAAGATAGGCAATGGTTATGCCTATGGAAACACCAAAACCCATAAAATCCTTAAAATGGGTTATTACTAGCCAATAGTCTTTAAAGATGCACATGTTCATGTAAGTGCATGTAGTAATGCCATTGTAGCCTGTTAGTGAAGTAAGACCATTTGATTAATGGGGATTGGACTTCATTTGTGTCATTCACTCCAATTATTCAACTAACCACTACTTTGTACTCACTACCATAAATTATTGCACATGATAGATTGAAGCAGTAGTTATGAGGCATTTCAAAGCACAAGATGTAATTAAATTTCTATAGGAAAACATCAAAACTAGATTTTGTACACCCATTTCCTTAATTTATGACTATGGGCCAACATTCCAATCAACTAAATTCCATTAATGGGCCCATGATAATCAAATCACCATAATCTTAAATTCTGACCATTACATACAAATAAATAGATTAGCTGATTTAGTAAACAAAAAGATAATTTATGCTATTAAAAATTTAGTAGCAAATAGCCCTAGAGAGTGGCATAATCTACTAAAATATGCACCATGGGTTGATCAAACAAGATACAAGCATGCTCTCAAGGCTTCACCTTACTTTTTGGTATATGGATGACAAATTATTTTTCTAATCATGCTAGAATAGATAACATACCAATTTATACAGGAATACATAGAACCAAGTGAAAAATAGGGGTCTTGATTATTAGACATAGTATATATGGAAGATTCAAGGACTGAAGCCTTACAAATTTTTTTAAACATCAAAACATAGTAAAATATGGTTTGACAAAAAATTAATAGTTAAATCATTCAAAATATCTGACCTAGTGCTTTTATGAGACAAAGCCCATGAAAAGAAATGACAACATGACAAGTTTACCCTCTATGGACTAAACCTTATCAGATTTTAGAGATCCTAGGTAACAATGATTTATATTTGAGTGACCTCCAAGGAAATGAATTAACATATATAGTCAATGGATAGTTTTTGAAGCACTACTTCATGGCTATACCATCTAGAGATGTCCCTAAGTAAAAACAAGTATTGTGGTAAAGGTAGGCATATAATAAATTTAACGCTTTCATAGTTATTTTCCTTGATTTATAGATTAGCATCTCCTATTTTTAGCATTTTTCTTTCCCTAGTTTACTTCCTTATTTTATAGATTAGATGTCTTTTATTTTATGGCAATCTAAGTGACTTCTCCTAGTATATTCAAAAAAGTACCCAATCCATTGGACTTCTTATCCATATGGAAGGCTAAAATTTTAATCCATGGGAAAGGTTACAAAATAAAGAACTAGTATGATATGGACATCAAACAAATCACACAAATAGGTTTGATTACAAATTTTACACCCTTGTGTTGAAGATTTTCCAAATCAGGTCATGCTAACATTTAACACTTCTATCAGGTATATAAAATCTACTCTCATTACTACATATAAATTTAGGAATTTTTCTCATTTTCGTTAGATCAAATACACTTTTCATGTTAGTACTTATATAAGGTAATAACCATTAAAACATATGTAGCTAGCAGGGATAATTTAGTAAAATTATACCCTCACATATATTAGCTCACTATGGTTTCTACTCTCTTTCTTCCAAATATATTATAAAAATAAATTTAGGAAGACAAGAACCAATACTTATAAAATGAGTGATAAATTAAACCTAAAGAAAATATAAGAGTGATCAAAGGCTCACATGATGAAATAAGAACAATGTATCACACATCATGCAAGAATACAAGAAGAGGAAAGAAGAAGAACCAAAGGTATCTCTGTTAGAGATATGGATGTCTGGATAGAATAATATAAATTCTCAAGCTTCCCTAATTTCAAATACATTTAAAAAAAAACTAGAATGAAACCTATAGTTATCCCAAGTCTTTGATAAAATCTTCATAAGGGTTAAAAGGAAAATCACTTCCTAACACATAGATTCAAGGTATGAACAAATAAAGTATGTTGTATGTTGTTATTATGAGTCTCTTTCATGTATTCAATTAAATTATTCTCTTGTGAAATGGTTCATGTTTGATTTGGAATTTCTAACCAAAGCTTTTGGGTTCTCAAATACTTAAGAGTATTCCCACTATGAGTCACCATTTGTTGTACTCAATATACCCTATTTCTTTTTTCAAATAGGGATCCACTATATTTTGAAAGCTTTAGGCCTATTTTGAAAATATTCTTTCATAGATATTTATATATGCAGCTAACTTTTCCATTCAATATAAATTCAAGTGGGAATTTTCACATGTTTGGCTTATTCAGACTAAATTATTAATACTCTTCAGAAGTTTTACATATACATAGGTTTTTATAACATACATAGTTTATAAAGTCTTGGGCTTCATGAAAATTAAGTCTTCAAAACTTTTGTTCAAAATTCAACCTTCAGCATTCTTAGATTCTTCACACCTTTATTAACCTTTGTAAAAAATATTCTTCAAAACTTTTTTTTGCAGGTTTCGTTTACAAATTTTCTTTGGAAGTTCACAAGTTTTGTTCACATTGTTTGTCTTTAAAATTCATGTTTATCATAGAATATATTTAGGATTTTGGTTTTTAAAACTTTTTTACTTTGGTAAAACTATTAAACATTTACTCTTTGATAAAAATGGTCGGTGCATGGTCTTTGAAATTTGATATTTGGCAAAAATATTCAACAAAAGTATTCGATAAAACTAATCGAAGAAATCTTTCAAAACTTGGCCTTCAAAACTTTTGGCTCATAATATCTTCACCAGCATTTCATCTTCCAAAAAATTATTTAGAAATAACATTTGATAATCTATTTTTTCAAAACTTGGCCTTCAAAAAGGGTAACCCTCATAATATTTTTAAAAGATGTCCACCGCAAGTCTTCAAAAATTTTATTCGTAAGATGTGTTCACTTCACAAAAATGGCTAACCCTATTTTAATTCAACATCTAATTCTTGACTACCAAAATCCTTTATGGCATAAATGAATTAGAGAGAAAATAGTGATACTTATCAAAGGCAATGATGTGGCATTACTCTAAATGTCTATAATATCTATGTGGCATACCCACCAAAATAAATTGATAAAATTTGAATTAAATGAGTGGAACAAGTTTAGAGACATTAGACATTAATTACATAAAAACTAGAATTAAATACCAAAATATATATAAATAAATTAAATGTGAACAATATGCCCATTGATCATAAATGAACTTGAGTGAACTTTCATCCTTGAAAACTCAAAGCCCTAACCACCTACTTTCAGATTATGAAATGCTTCTAGAAGAGCTAAGCTATTAAAATAAATGAACTAGATTTCTATGAGCTAAATAAATTAATAATGGATTCTTCATCCAAGACATTTAGGGGATCCCAACCACTATCTAGGTTTTTGATTAAGGACTTTAATGAGTACATAGACACCATTTTTGATTTAATAATGTTTAATAATGAGTATCCCAATTAATTATTTATATGTGATGAAATTAGAAAGATATACACCCATACATGTGAAGAGCATTTAACACCAACATGGAAGTAATTGACTACAGATTTACTCCCCCTCAAATTAATTGGATTAAATTTCATAGTAGTAAATCCTAAGGTAATGCCATGAATTGACCTACTATGGGATCTATTCTTTGTGGGAAATATAATTGGGGGTGTTTTCCTACATCATGTGGAACATAAAATTGTTATCACATACATTTTATGAGATGCCTTATAAAGGTATCTATGCTTTCATGTTGTAGACACTACACTTGATTTGCATAGATTGGTAATATGGAAGAAGAATAATTCAATTGATAAAACACTAAGCAAGTGGATTATCCCTAGAGACACCATCATCCCTAAAGAGAAATAACCATTACCTATAACCAATTTTTTGATAGAAGTATACATTGGAATGGCCCTTTTGAATAGGTTATATTTCTAAACTAGCATCCAATTCCTTCACCTTGAATGGGTTCCACTTATATATTTATTGATGACCTCAGAGTTAACCTTTGCTCTAGGAGAGATAATCAATGTTAGGCTATAGGAACAAGTATTACACAAAGACAAGAGGCTTATGGGATGCCATTTTCATATGATGTCATACTTTTTAGATGTAGTGATGGTCAAAATATAAATGTATAATGGATCACACTAGATCCTATCTCTAGATTACATAAAAAATTGTATATGTGACTCTTACTCCTTCATACACATATATGCCTACATAAGAAATATATTCATAGTTATAGAGGATGTTTATCCTCAAGTTTGGAGGGATATGCATGATACACGACTACCTAGGGTATCAAAAAGCATATTAAATACATTAATTCCCAAAGGGAACTAATATCTCTATCCTAATTATACCGTGATCATGGTTGTAGGGCACAAGGTTACTCCATTACATCTCCTAAAGCATGTGCTAGATAAATTAGCTGAGTAAAAGATAACATACCAAATATGGTGGAAGATTGATGAGGATTTTATGAAGAATAATAAGAGCACATTTAATGGCTCCCATTTGATGATTAATAGGATGTGTTATGTTAATCATAATCACTTTAGAGAGGTTGGTAAGTTTAGGGAATGATATTCATTTACCACCCTTCTACATAGAGACTGGGACCCTCATGGTAAAATTAAAAAACATATCTAAGGTCTTGGTATTCATTACTAACATGAGATTTATGACCATGAATTTATATTATCAAATGCTAAGAGTGATGCTTATGTCTTAGAGAGTGCTCAAATGGATAGATTGAATGAAGAACTATTGAAAATAATACAAGGGATCCCTTAATTACAATTACAGATGCACATGTTAGGCTTTCACCTTTAAGTGTATGGGATATAATAGAATTATATAATAATAGGCCTTCTTAGTCATCATTGGAATAGGGGGAACCATATTATACATCACCCCTTGGAATGAATATTGTAAAGCAAGAGCATGGGGTGAAAAAGGTTCCCAACATTACAAGTTCCCTTGGGAGAGCTAAAAATGAGCCAATATGTATTAAATATTTGGATTTAAAATACCATAATCTTCCTACTACCACTTTAGCTCATGTGATTATAAGTGTGAAAGTCCCAACCCACCCTACTCAGGTGGATTCCCCCTTGATAAAAAAGGTAATTATTTACTACAAGAGAAAACCAAGAGCCCAATGACCCCCTGTGAGCCCAACTATTGATGAATCATCTACTTAAGGACCTACTGGGCATGAGAAACCATCTATAATAGGTGATTCTATTTATGAATATGAAGATGAAGAGTTTCACAGAGGAAAATTATTGAGCCTCCAAAAAACTAAGGGAAAAATACCCCTTGAAGTAGATAAATTTGGTGAGGGTTTGGTCCAATTGTCTTTTTAGTTCCTCTTATTTCTACCATTATAGTTATGTTTAATGTTTCTCCTATGTATGTTAGTTATTTTGATCCCATCTCTACCACTCTTGGTGTACTACCCTCCTTAGTTGTATCCAAAGTGGAAGTTATGTCTTATAGTTATATTGTCTCTTTAATACCAATTGTTTCTACAATTATATATGTGTCTTCAACATCTATTATTCCCACTTCCACTATTTTTACCTCCACCATTATTTTAGCTACCCATGATCCTAAAAAACTATCATCTACGAAAACTAGGGGAGCATTATAAAGTGCAAAAATACATGTATCTTCTACCTAATTGGGCTTGTCAATGCTTTCTTCTAGTCCTACCTAGACTACTACTATAGTATCATCAAATAAGAACATGAATAAGAAGCTAGTATACCTAGTCCACCCTATACCCCAATACGATGGTGTTGATTGTTCCAAGATCATTTGGCCTTCACTACCAAACCCATTATATGTAGAATCCTTGAAATAATATTTATTGTAATTATTGGTTGAGACTATAGCCAAGGACAGTCAACCGACTAACTCAACTCAATTAGTGACACCATAGTGGGCAGTAGACTTAAAATCTCAAGCCTCTCAAAGGCCAAATATCAAAATAATTGAGCTACCCATAGTAAGTTCAATATTTTATAAATCTATAGGGAGTATCCAAAGAGTAAAGAAAAGGAGGATTGAAGATGATCATGGCAGAGGCATAATCTTGAAAGAAAGATAATATGTCTTCTCTCTTTCCAAGAGAAAGAACAAGAGACTGGGGCAATCTATTTATAATGAGGATTTTATATCTTATTTTGGAATATAGAAGGATGATTTGATCAAGCTTCATGAAGGAAAAAATAAAAAAAAGAGAGCTCAATCAAGAATTGGAGCAAGTATAGAAACAACAACAAATTATTCATGTTCTTGGATAAATTAATATAGATGTACAGAGTGTAAATTCAAGGCTATACAACATTTTGGATGATATTTCTTGAATGAGGGATGAATTATCCCCTCATATCATTAAAACATCATTTTTTTAAAAAATTATTTGAGAGAAGACGAGAACAAATTAAAATTACTTATTTTGTACACAATAAATAAGGCTTACAACCATCTAAACTTAATGACACCATTAGAGGCATCCAATGACCTCAATTTGGTTGTCATTCAAACATAGGAAGCATGAGAATGGGTAGTAGGTGTAGAGGTAATAATTCTAAAATTTATAGAGCATGATAACTTAATTTTGCAAATTCTAGATGAGTTGAAGCTTTCTCATGCTAGGGACTCTATAAGGCAACTAATAAGAAGAGCAAATTTTGATCAACTCCTATAGTAAGATTTAAAAACATTTAAGCATAATCTCCAAGGGATAGCATTGGAATAAATTGAAGCTGAGCTCAATTTTTCAAGGAAGAAGGTCACATATGTTGAGATATTTTAGATTAATTTTAGGAGCACCAAGGCTAAGCATACATATTTTAAAAAGGAAATCAAAAAGGGTGCATCAACCACCAATTTTGAACATGAACATTGTTAGATATTAGCATGAAGTTTGTTTCAAGTATTATCAAGAATTGGAAGTGAAGAATAGGGATAAGTATTTAACTTCCAACTCAACTCCCACTTCTAGCTAAACACCACCTGCTAGCTCAGCTCCATCAACAAGTTCAATGCTTCCCACTACATCAAGTGTAGCCATGCAATCATTGAGTTTGAGTAAACCTTAATTATCAAAGGTTAATTTTGTATGTAACCTTACATGTAAAAATTCATCAATATAATTATAGATGAATCATAATTCAAATATGCATGTAATAGTTAGCCTAATTTGTTTTTTGTAATAATGCACATGTTACATGGCATCGTGAAGGCAAATCTATTTTAGACACAATTGTGATCAACTATTATTGTATATACAATTTTAACATCAAATAGGAACTAAGGTTATGATTACTAAGTGTAACTTTGAGTTTTACATAAACTTGGAGGATGAGGTGACCCCTTCCCAATTCTATTTATACATGTAATTACCTCATTTCAAAGGGTTTGGAAATTATCAATATAGGAAGAAGTCATTTTTGATTGTCATGCAACTGTATAAATGTGTTTGCTTCCAATTATACGTAATTAAGTGTTTATTTCTTTAGTTTTTTTATTCAATAATTTAAAGTGTTCAATAGCTATGGATAATTCCTTTTATTATCATTGATGTATGATTATTTTATATGTGTAAAAACAATTGAATAGTTAACAAGTATCATTGATTATAAGTAAATTAGTTGACTATCTCAATTTTTAAAGTGTTTAAGAGTGTCTCCCTCTGATATTGTCTTCTAGTTGTGAGCCATAGCTACCCTAGTATCTTTTTACTTTGATCTATAATCTCCTAAGTAAGGGTGTGTAACAACTACTCTAAAATGAGCAAACTTCATCTGAGATCCTTAAGTTTCCTATATCATTTATTCCTAAACCACATAAATGTGTTTGTATGTGAGTGTGCAATAGCTACCAACAATAAGCATTAGTTGTAGAAACACTTGTCCACAAAGAAATAAACCTTAGAATTAATATCTTGAGACCATAAAGCCTTCTTTTTTACTCTACCCTTCCCTCCTTTTGAAGTTTTTTTTATTGAGATCTACCCACTTTAGAATAAGGTCCATCCATCCAACTCAACTAGGTTTTAATTTTCTTATTAAGTTTTATTTCACCCACAAGCACACCTGGTTAACAACTTGCATGATCAACCTACTATTCCACCACCCAATTATTTAACCCATTCCTAAAACTCATGCCCTAGAATGGATTTTATCTCCATTGATGTTAGAGGCTACCTCATTAAATCTAGGGGTATGCACAAGACCCACATCAATAACTACATTATCATGTTTGAGCTCACATATGTACTTACATATGTATATTTTCCATGATTATATCTTAAACATGGTACTTCATATGTTATACACTTGACATACTTTTCCTAACACATTGGTCTCATGGGCCACTATGATATGTTTATGTTGGTTGCTTATGATTTAATTTATGCACTTCCTTAAGTGTCTTGTATTCCTTTTTTGAGAATTTGAATATGTTTCTTTGCTTGTGGCACTCATGCCTAGATATAATTTAATTGACATTCATATTTATCATTATTTTTTATATCAACATTTCAATATGTCATTATTACCTTTATGGACATTTGACTAAGTTGCATCCCTTAGATTGTGTGACATTTGATCATGCCCCTTGCTTTTGGTCTCCTTGGACCATTTCCTTTTGACTTGAGTTTGAGGGCTTGTGTGTGCACATTTGTTTACTTGTTGAGATTTTCTTATAAATATCTGGATGTTACCACGATACTTATCATACATCTTAGGACTTCATATGATCATATTGGTTCTATGCACTTCAATGATGTATTTACCTACACACATTCCTTTTACATGCTACATGGTTACATTAACATATTATACAATTGTCTTGTCCTTTTGAGGTGAGGTAACTACCAGTTTCTTTCCTTCCCTCACTTTAAAGGGGAGAATATTAGTGGGGAAATGTCATAGAGACATGTTGCCCATAATTGTCACAATTTTTAGATTACATTGTGGGAATGCTTTAGAAGCATGTTCTCCACATTCATTCGATATGGTACTTATATTAGTTTCCAAATTATAGTGGGGGAATGATTTAGAATCATGTTATCCACACTCATTTAGTATGTGTTAATTATATTAGTTTTCACATTTAGTATGGGAATGTCATATGGCCATGGCTTCAACACATTCAAAATTCTCAAATTCAGTGGGGGCATGTCATATAGGCATGGGTTCCACACATTCATAGTTATCATATTCATTTTGGGCATGCTTTGGAATCACGTTCTCCACACCTATTCAATATTCAACATCTCTAGTTTATAGTGGGGCCATGTTTTGGAAACATGTCCTCTACATTGGTACTTATAATAGTTTTTAAATTTCTCCATATATAGTTAGGTCATGTTTTAGAAGCATGTCCTCCACACTTACATAGTTATTTGAATTGGCCAAAACACATAGTGATATGATTCAGATTCAAAATTGTGGTAAAATTCTATACATTGGTACTATTATACATAGTTTTAGTATGAGAAATATCTAAGGTTCATATGATACACAACATGTGCCTAATATTATAAAATCCAAACCAATTTTAGATTCCAAAAATATTTTATCGATTGTTACCATATCATAGACTTTTTCATACTAATGCCCCATAAACTTTTACAAAATTATATATAGCCAATCTATTGCAGTAGTTAGTTCACCTTTTGGTATGATTGAGGTGATAAAATCATTAAATATTAAAAAAATTCATGTTGGACTTGATCATCTAGACTCACCAAGTTATAAGTATCATTAGGTTTCATAGTTGAGCTAATCTCAACTACTAGGTGGTAACTTACTTTTGCTCCAAAGTTGGGGGCATGTGCCTCTCTCTCTCTCTCTCTCTCTCTCTCTCTCTCTCTCTCTCTCTCTCTCTCTCTCTCTCTCTCTCTCCTTAAATATATGCACTTTAAATATTTATCTATATTTATCCTAATCTCATTTTTAGTGCCTTATAATGATACATATTTTTTTAAAGAACTTCCCAATAGGTAAGATGGTTACATCAACACACATGTGTACTCATAAACCTCACTATTTAAAACTCAACCTATTTCAAGTAATTTCAACCCATATTATATACACTAATTTTATACTATAACATGCTCTTGGTATAGGTTAGTCACTATAAAATCACTCAAATTGGGCACACACAAAGATAAGGTGTGTATAGGCACCTAGGTATGCAATCCTTTCTTTCAAACTATCAATTTCATTACTAGATTAAAGGGGGGGAATGTATATGACATTTTATGATTATATAACACCTCAATCTTATACACTTGGCAAACTCAAACCTTGCTTGTTCCTCTTATTTCTTTACTATCTCTACTTCTACAAGTCTCACATTTGCTCTATCTTTGTATCCCTTGGCTAATATCTCTTAGTTAGACTAGTCTTATGTTGATGACACATGTCTTCTATCTTTCCTATAATGATTAAAATGTACTTATCTTCCATATTTACAAGTTTTGAACTTGTACCTACTCTATTTCACCCTAGACACTAACCTCTGGGATAGATAGTAGGATTGATGTTACTGTGCTATCCTAACGTAAGTGTCCAATGCCCTAAAGTCATTTAATTTTCAAATTAAATGTATTCTAATGGTTGGCCTAAGTGATTTAATGTGAGTTATTACTCCAAATGGATTGATATAAATATAATATCAACCCTCATTTATTCCACACCTAGAAAAAACAAAGAGACCAAGACACTTATCAAAATCACTCTATTAAGCATTCAATTGAGTAAAGCTTCCGTATTTCCATACTAGTTAGGTAAAACACATCTATAGGTCTAAATTACTTAAAGAGTAGCCTAAGAGCCTAATTTTCCAAGTTACAAGCTATATCACTATTATTCTTACTTTGCACATATTATATGATTCACACACAAGTCAACATGTAGGGGAAAACTACATGAGTCTAAGGCCCTCTTTTATAGTATTGGCTATATAGGCAACATCATTTGACAATGGGTCATTAGGGTTAGATTGAAACCATGTGCCCACTAAACCATTTTTCACCAAGGTCATATTAAATATGGAAAGCTCAGGTTTTTCCATTTCACAAGGAGTGACTATCCATGACCCAGATCTGAATGCACTAGAGTGAAGGTGAAGTAAAACCTATAAGCACCCATGGGGTCACATCCCATTTCATATATATTCAATATAAGACACTATTTTAAAACCAAAATAGTAGAATTAATACAACTATCCCAAGTTGACATTACCATTTTAAAAGTTAGAGGTGTCAAATCCATAATTTGATGATTGTTCCAAAATCTCCTTCCCACATGCTTTCAGCCTATTCTAGATCTAGAACTGTATTAGCATAATAACAAGATAAGTATTTGACATCTTTATCTTCTACATGTTTATCATAATTGTGCTTTCCATATTTAGAATATCTCAACATAATAAAGTTAGTGTATGCTTATGTCTAAGTTTAACATATAATTAGCATATTATAGATCTAATTATCACCCTTATGCCATTTCATTTCTATATACCCCTTTAATAATCTAGATGACCCCAATCTAAATAGGAACATAGCTTAGTCAAATGTCCACAAAAGTAAGCATGACATATTCAAATGTTTATACAACTAATAATAAAATATGCAAGTGTCATAATAGGCAAACATAGGAACAATGGCTACAAATAATGGAGTGTATTCAAATGCTCAAATAGTAAATACAATGCATGAAAATAAAAAGAAATAAACACACTCAAGGAAGTGAAAAAAATGAAAGCATGGATAATAAGTAACCAACATAAGCATACAATATTAATCTAAAAATGTCACTTGGGTGTTAAAAGTGTTACTTGAGAACACCTATCCACAACTTAGCCCTAAAATTATCTTAGGGCCTATTTAGACACTTATCTAGCCTTCGTGTGGGCCAAACAGATACTTAAACATTCCTAAAGTAGTATTAGAACCTCAATTTAACATCATGGCTCCTAGTTCATCAGGGTATACTACATGGACACTGTCACCATAACTTGGATCATAGCGTTGATGGCTCTAGTGTCCTAGTTTGAGTAATATTGTCCTTTTCCCACCTTTTGTCACCAACAAATATATTTTTGAGTCAACAACTACCTAGGGTCAACCTAGACCTATTTTATAACCTACAAAAGTATTATAATATATATATATATATATATATACACACACACACACACTAGACATGAGTTTTATCCCTTTATTCACTATATGGAAAACAAATGTAATAACAAAAACTAACTCATAACAAGTTGTGCACAATCAAGGTTATTAATCCCCATTCTGACCTACTTTTATGTATATCCATTTAAAACATTAATAAACTCAAATTAATCATATTTATATTCTCAAGACTCACTTAAATTCACTCAAATTTGTATTTATACTAGATTCACTTGAACTTGCACTAGCACTTAGGTGGGGAGGACTACACTAGGCTTGATCCCTCTTCAGAGTATTAGTATGTAGGCAAATCTCATCATAGTAGGGTGTTGAAGATGTTCAACCTACCCAAATAACATCGCACTTTGATACTTGTGACAATTAGATGCCATAATAACATAGAGGTCTAGGATTTACATCAATAATGAGTCAAATCAGTTCATTGATAGGGAATCAAGACTTGTGCCCACAAGAATAGGTTTTGTAGACTCTAACATACGTATACCCATAAAATTAGAGTGGTTCTACACAAAGGACACTATAACCAAAAAAAGGGCACTAATAATATTAGTGTTACTATATATATAGCGTGCTACTATCCAAGAATGGTTCTGACACTTGGATCCTATCCATGACACTTAGATGAGCTCTTATCATGGTTTGTAGCCTCTAGATCTTCTATTTCAGTCAGTTTATAGTTAAGTACTTGTTTGCATCATTTATTGTTATTTTTAAAAAGTTAAAAATAGGTCAATTAATTTATAAATTATTATATGTATTTATTTTATATGTTATACTCTAATTTACTATACTCAGCTCCTTTAACAAACTAGGGCTTAAACTCTATAAGCCTAAAAAGTTAAATCATTAGGTGAACCCAACTTACTTTAAATACTACCCAAACCTTAAACCTAGATGTTTTAAGGGTTTTAATCCCTTTTTTTACAATTTTAATGGATGTGTTAGGGTTTTTAGACCTGATATATTCTACTCTAGCAGTCTTTTTCCAAGTTACATTGCCAAATTTCATGGGTAAAGAAGGTTCTTTTCCTCCTCCTCATCTCCAAGAGGGTGATAACTATTTTATTTTTAGCCAGGTCCATGGTATCACTCTTTCACAAGGTGATACAACTTATAATACTATATAAAATGTTTATACTCAACCTATCCACCCTTAAAACCCTTCCATTCTCATGTCTTCTCTATGGTGTGTGTGCCTACATGTTCAATCATAAGCAACTAGGGTTTTCACTTGTGAGACTCTATGTGATAAAATTATTAGTATGAGCAAGGTGATTGTAGAATTACAAAATTAGAATCAATTATTAAATTAAAATATTATAGTATTGGAAAATAATATTACAAAACACAAGCCTCCAGGGCACATTAGTGTCAATCATATATATGTATCTTAACCTAGTCAATTTATGGCAAATAATATTACATATCAAAATAAGAAATCACAACAAAGTGCATATACAAATAATTATTCAAAAAGTATTAAAAGATCAAATAGAAGTTAAATTGATATTTTAAGGCAAATGATTAAATCTAAGTTTATCAATCTACCTTCTCTACATCTAGTAAGGAGATCCAAATATTATTGTGCATACATAGAATGCATGGTCATCACACATATTCATGTTTGGCATTGAAAAACAATATACAACATATCATTGCTAATGAGTAACCTATACAAGATAAATTAGTTAAGAAACCCATAGTGCTACAAGAACATATTCAAAAACCTATACAAGATAAATTAGTTAAGAAACCCATAGTGATACAAGAACATATTAAAAATGGGTCAAATTAAGAAATAGTACAAAAGTGGTTACCATAGGATTACTCAAAATAATAAAAGATTGACAAAGTAAAATCAAAGCAAGAAAAATTACAACAAACATAGATAAAACAATTGAAAGATATAAATATACCTATCCAAAATGAGATCCCACTTTCAAAATAGTATGGGTTTGGTCAAAAGTATCTATAAGAATTTGATTATCATGGTTAAGGGTTGGGCCAACATGCCCAAGACATCATTACTCTTATTCTAGAAGTTGATCATGTTAGTCAACAAGGTTTGGGATTTATTGAACATCCTAAGGCAAATCATTCATATATACAATTTATCAAGGCAAAATATATAGATACATAGGAAATGTTACAAAAAGAATAAAAACTTAATTTGAAAAGTCAAAATCATGCTAAGCCAACAAGAATTCTCAAAAGAGGATTTCTAAAAAAAGAGCCTCCATAGCACCATATGGCTATATTAATCATAGTTTCAAAGGGTACAATCATAGAAGATATATAAAAGTAAAATTTAAATAAGTTAATTCCATAGTATGAGGAAATTACCTATGTTCATCTAGATTAAAAAAGTAAACACTAGCATTTCATTGGTTCAAAATCATGATGATAATAATGAGTAGAACAATCCAAGTTATTATGATCGCTAAGATACCAACAACACAAAATACTCAAATTCCCACTACATCTCAATTTAACTATAGCATATCAATTACACTGCATGAGAGGTTACCATTCTTATTTTTTTAACACATGCCACATTAATACTAAGTCTCCCATGAGACTCATTGGTTAGTATGTTCCTCCCTACTTGTATATAGTTTCCTTATTTCTTTCTCCTTGTACCTAGTTTAATTTTCATGTTACTTGTACATAACTTATATATAGAAAATAAAAAACCATTATAATATGTTAAAACATAAAAACATTCAAATATTTGCTTAGAAAATAAAAATTATAGTTTGTATGCATTTCCATGTTTATATTTCTTATATTTACTAGGCAATTCATATGCTTGTTATTTTAGTATATTTAGTTTTTATCATACATACATGCTTCACTTGTTTTTATCAAGTGTTTTCAAATTTCTATAAGACTCAGGTCCATCACACATGTCCAAATTTGTCACTATTTACCCATTGGGGGCACATACATAGGTTCCTTATTTGACACATTCACTCATTTGGGTGCATATTATACACATTTTTGATTACCAGGTTATATCATTCTACACTACACTAATTTTTTACCAACTAGTTCTACTTTAGGCTCAACATATATACATTTTTTCTCTTATACAAATTTGTACCACATGTTCATGCATACTTATATTTCTATATTTCCTAGTTTATACATGATTATGACTCTATTTTCTTTTTCTATTCAAGGTAATTTGAATATGCCATTATTATACGACTCTATGACACTTCATTTCATTGTATGTATGCTTTGGACATGTGCGCATGTATTCATGTGTGCCTTTTTGATTGTGTATACAAACATTTAACCATGTCCTTTTATGTGTTTCTATGCTAACCCTTTTGATATTTATGTACATGGACATTTGAACATGTCTTTTTATGTCATTATTTCTCATATTTAGTGACATGTGCCCATGTGACTTGTATTTTATCCCTTTGGCCAGCTTTGTGTGTGCCATATGTTTTGTAGGTATGATTTCATATATGCATCATGACCATGACATTTATCTCTTGATTTTTGCACACTCTAATTTTAGACTCCATAAGAGACCTCATATATCTCCCCTTCCTCTTTGGGTGCCTTTATGGACATCATGCCCCTTCCCCCTAGGTAGTTACTCAATTTATTTCTTAGATTTACTGTTCATATTCATTATTATATCTATATTGATAGCCTTGTGAATGTTAGATATAAAATACATCATATATTACAAAATTATGCTCATATTATATTACATCTAGATGTCATGTATGTAAATTATATTGGTATATTACATATATACAATATATGCTTAGGCTAACTCATATCATGTAGATCTTTTTCTTTTGAGGATAGTTCTTACACAAATTCAACAACTCCCCTTAAAAGAGGGGGAATTCACAAAGGTTTGTCATAGATATTAGGCTATTTGAATAAACTTAGAGTATATTTTTTTAACACATAGGCACAAAATATAAAAATCAATTTTAGGAAAATACAATGGGGAATAGTCACACAAAGACTAGTTTTAGTTGCACAAAAACTAGTTTAGTTGGACACTAACACCCAAAGTGGGACATTAACATCACCAACACTACTATAAAAATATAGAACTACTATCTAGTAGGCTTTGTTTTATGAAATTACATATTGTATATAAAATTAAAACAGATATAGTCCAATTTTACATAGGTTCAATTATAGATTACTAGTTTTTACTCAATTTAACATAGATTAATATTAGTTTACTTAGTTTGTGGGAATTATACATTACATGATCATTCTTATTTTAGTTTTAGATACTCAAATATATATTATTATAACTCAATACATAATCTATATGCATAAATATCATATTTAGGGGAATGTGTACAACACATTATTTTCATGTGCTCACTTTTACTCTGGCTGATTAGATAAAATGGAAAACTTCATGTCATTCTCTATGTTCTTAATCTAGACACAATTTTCACCAACACAATATAGACACCATTTACATCAGGACAATCTAGATTTGATGCCTTACTCTATCTGTAGTAGTTGGCATTCTTAAGTGTCCTAGAGTCATCTTACATTCCTTAGTGGCCTAGAGTTATTTTACATTTTAGAGTTTATAAGTGGCCTAGAGCCATCTTATATAGTTTTATGACATCATGCAATTTAAATTTAAAATGCATATACTACACATGGATAGAAAATGATGGTGTCATAATCTATTTGAGTTCTTGATCCACCTACATAAGAGGGTTAGACAAGCCATCAGTTCAATCCAAGCTATTCATAGGTTATGATCCACAAAGCAGGGGTGGGCAATGATGGAGTAAAAATTGGATTGAGTTCTTGAGCCACCCACTCATGGGGATTGAGTAATCTATCAACTTAGTCTAATATATTCACTAATTTGATCACTATTTACATGCACACACATGGGATGTCACCAAGTTTATGCATTTGTTTACTTACCCAAAGAGGTGTATTCATTCCTTTGCTCTCTCTTATCTCTTTCCTCAATTTTATCTTTTGTTTATGATATATCTTAAGTAAAGACTGATATATGAACATTTCATTTTTAGGATAGGTAATAGAGCATGCTTAACACACTTAGATCCATATTCATGGGCTTCACCTCTTAGGTAAGTTTAGGTACATTTCTTTTCCTTTATCTTAGTCTTTTTTATTTTATTCATTTATAGAATAAAGTGGGGGAAATGTAGTCATCTAAAAATGTCACTTGAGTGGTAAGAGTGTTACTTGAGACCACCTATCCATAACTTAGCCCTAGACCTATCTTAGGGCCTATTTAGACACTTATCAAGCCTTTATACTTGAATATGTATCCTTAAACATCCTAAAGTAGTCCCAAACCCTCACTTTAGCATCTTGGCCCCTAGTGCCTCAGGTTTTACCACATGGACACTAATATGATAACTTAGATAGTAATGCCAATGGTACTAGTGTCCCAGTTTGGGTGCCATTATCATTTTCTATCCTTTTGTCACTAATGGATATCTTTTCAAATCAACAAATACCTAGGGTTAGCCTAGACATCTTTAAAAACCCACACAATCATTAAAATAGTATTTATACATGACTTTTATCATTTTATTCACTATATATAAATTAGATACAATAACACAAATTAACTTAGAATAAGTTGTAAATAATCAAGGTTATTAGTCCCTATTGTATCCTACTACATATAACCATCTACAACATTTCTAAGTGTAGATTAATAAAATTTCTAGTCTCAAGACTCACTCAAAAACAATCAAACTAGTTTCACTTGCACTTGCACAAACACTTAGGTGGGGAGAACTACATTGGGCATGATCCTTCCTTAAAATATTAGTATGTAGGAAAATCTCATCACAATAGGGCATTTAAGATGTTTAGCCTACCCCAATAATATCAAACTTTACTACTTGTGCCAATCATATTACCTAACAACATAGAGGTTTAGGGTTTACATGTAAAATCAATCAAATCAAGTCACTAACATGGAATTATAACTTGTGTGCACATAAATAAGCTTGGTAGACTCTGACACAAGTGCACCCAAAATCTTAGAGCAGTTCCACACATAGGACACGAGCACCAAAAGGAGGACACTAACACCATTGATACTATTGTCTAGTTAGGACACTATTATCCAAAAAGGGCTCTGACACTTGAATCCCATCCTCAATAGTCAGATTATATCCCATCCTAGTTTGCATCCTCCAAATCTTCTATCTTATTTAGTTTCCAATAATTACTTGTTTGCAAAATTTATTACTATTTTTAGAAAGGTCAAACAAGGTAAATTTTGTTATAAATCAATGGCTATATTTATTGTATATTTGATACCTTGATTTATTGTACTCAACCTCTTTAACAACTTAGGGCTTGAACTCTAGTATCATAAAAAGTTAAATCACATATCATACTAGTCCCTAGATATATGTGTTACTAAAAAATGTTTATTACATAACATATCAATTACACTGCAAAAGATATAATCATGGATAAAGGCATGTGTAAGTATATAAGCTAAAATATAATAACAAAAAATGATCAGAAAATGATATAACCTTGGGGTATCATGATCAAATAAGTGTATGCCCCTAATGTCTATATGACATGAGTAGAAGGAAGGCCCAACATCCGTATATGAATAAATCATGTATATGTGTATGCCTGTATCACATTAAAATGGTGTGTGAAATACATGTGTATATATAATTAAATGATATTCTCTATACCAACATGTCCAAGGAGTGAATAAAACATGTAAATCTTGCAAATAGTTTGGATTTTGAATTTTTTTTTGATTTTTTTGGAATATTTAGAGATTATACAAGCTAAAAAATGATTTTAAGAGGAGGATGATAATCTTTGAATAGTGTTAAATGAATAAAATTTCCTAAAATAAATGTGTCATATGTGTGCATAACAAAAGTAGAAAGACTATCATGTTCTTATATTAATGGGATGCAGTGATTAATATACTATGCCTCTTGCTCTCTGGTGATGCTGGATTAAACAAAAATGTTATTCCAAGATACCTTTCATTTATCTTTTTCAATATGTTATATGTTCTTTGACTTTAATGATATGCCATTACTTATTTTTGTATGCAATTCATATGTTAATACCTCATGAACATCCTAAGCTATATGATTTTCCTTACCTTTATTTGTATTTGGTTATGTACTTTTTAGAGATGGATTTAAGAAATATGTACTAGGTTATATAGGTATAAATAGATCATGTGATAAGGCATTGAATGGATTAAAACAAGGTTTGCTCAATTTTTCATCTGTCATATTGATATTAGGGATTATTTTAACCTTTTAAGACTTAACATAAAGTAAATTCAATGTTTGTTAAAGTGACAAGTAGACTAAATTATGGAAATAATATACAATAAATATAGTCATTGATTTATTATAGAATTGATTAGCTTTGACTTTTTTAAAAATAATAATAAATAGTGTAAATCAAGACATAGTTAGAAAACACATGATATAAATGATCCGAGTGCTAGAAATTGAGATGGAAGTTGGTTTGAGTGTCATAAAATATATCCCTATGTTAGAACCCCTCCTAAATAGTAGTAACACAATTGTATAGTAGCACCATTATTGGTAAAGTGGTGGTAATGTCTTGATATTAGTAGTAGTGTCCTCTATGCAAGATTATCTTGAGCTTTTAGGTATATCGATGTCTAGATCTTTAGATTTTATTCCTGTGCTCACAAATTATGGAAACTTGTATTGTGAATATAATGGTTTATTTATTGTGTAATCCATAATAATCCATACAACAAGGGTATGATATTAAAAGTGTGTTCATTATTAGGATAGTTGGACATCCTCAACACCCCACTATGAAGAGAGTTGCCTACAAATCAATACTCTGAGGAGGGATCAAGCCTGATGTAGTTATCCTAACCTAAGTGTTGGTGTAAGTGTAAGTGATGTTAGTATGATAGTGGCCTTGAGTGACTTAAGTGTGCTTTAGAATGGAAATCTAGAAAATTTGAGCTTAGGTCTATTGTAGATGGTAGTATACATAAGTAAGGTAGAATAGGAATTGATAACCTTAATTGTGCTCCACTTGTTTTCATGTTTAAATGTGTATTTTACATCTAATTTCCATATAGTGGTTATATGGATAAAATTCTATATTTATATCATTATTTTTCTTATGTAGGTGATAAAATATGTCTAGGTCGACCTTAGGAGGCTTTTTTTTAAGATATTCATTAAAAAAATTTAGGGCAAAGGACATTAGCACCATTTTTGGGACACTAGCACCATGTGGCACTAGTGTCCTTATTATGGCACTAGTGTGTAGCTAGTATAACACTAGGTATGAAGGGTTAGGATCTAAAAATGAGTTTCTAGGATTGCTTTTGGATTGACTAGGGGTGCATGTGTCCTACATGAAGGCTAGATAAGTTTGATAATAATATCTAAGATAGGTCTAGGGCTAAGCTAGGAATAGGTAGTCTTAATTATCACTCTTATCACTAAAATATGAATTTTAGGTGATTAAATTCCCTCCCCCCCCCAACTTTATTATATAAATTAAACAAAGTGAAATGACTAGGATAAACGAAAAAAAGCATACCTAGACTTACCTAGGAAGTAAATCTCATGAAGCTGAATATGAGTATGTGAAGCTGAGTCTATGTATGTGAATCATGATCTAATATGTGTCTTAAAAATTAAATATTCATAAATAATTCCTTACTTAAGATATATCAAAATAAAAATACTATGTTGAGTAAAGAAGCAAAACTAGGTAAAGAGGCAAAGAATAAATACAACTTACCAGTTATGCGGACCAATTCATGAACCTAGTAACAACCTATGTGTGTCCATGTATATAATGATTAATCAGTCAATAAATTGGATTGAGATAATATATTTCTCAATATTCATGTGTAGGTGGCTCAATATCTCAATCCAAATTTTACTCCATTATTTCCCACCCTTGCTTGGTGAATCATGACCTGTGAATAGATTGATTGGACTGATAAAGTCTCCAACCCTCTCATATGGGTGGATCAAGAACTCAAGTAGGATATGAATCCATAATTTAACACCCATGTGTGGTATATGAATTTAAAAATGAATTACATTAATTATTTTAAAAGTCTAACTAAGTATATCTAACTATGTATGTAAAATCTATGGCCACTCAGATATATTAAGTGGCTCTGGGCTAATCAAGGATGCAAACCACTATAGATGGAGTAAGGCATGAAACTATTGACAACTTAGAATATGATTTTAGGTGTATATAACATAAATAATTACATGTAATTTGTCATTTAATTTGATCAACCAATGTGTAATTGAGCATTCAAAAATAATGTGTTGTGTACATGCCACAAAATCTGATTTTTGAGTATATGAATTTTAGACTGAGTTGTAATAAACTATATCTAAGTATCTAAATAGAATATGGGAATGATCATGTCATTTATGTTTCCCTCAATCTAAGAAAATTTATATGAATATGAGCTAAACTATTATGAATCTGAGCAAAAATTGAGTATAATTGATAAATTTGTAATTGAGTCTGTGTAAACCTAAATTGTACATGTTGTACTATTCTAGCCAATATAGGTTATTTTGAAACTAAGGATATTGGATAGTAGCACCATATCTTAGATAGTAGAACCATGTGGCACTAGTGTTCCCATTTGGGTTCTAATGTCCTTCTGGTCTGAATTCTATGTAACTATACTATTTTTTGAGTCACTATTATCCCATTATGTTTACATGTGTCTGATTTTATGTAATTAAGAATGTCTGATAAAAATGTACTATGAATGAAATATAGGATCCTAATATCTATGATAAACCCCTATGAATTCCCCCTCTTTTGAGGGGAGTTGTTAAACTTGAGCAAGAACTATACTCAAAATAAAAAGCTCTATAAAATGTGTGTTATCCAGATCATATATGATAACTACATGATAATCCAATATAATGTACATATATAACATCAGAATGTAAGAGAATCTGAGCATAAGTATGTAATGTAATATGTATGTCATGTCTAACATTTAATAATGGTGTTAAGATAGATGTAAATTTGTAAATAACATCAAATTTAAGTAAAACTAAGTAGCTACATAGGGGGACGGGGCATGATGTCCATCAAATACCCAAGTAGTGAAAGGAGATACATGAGGTCCCTCATGGCATCAAAAACTAGTATTTTTAACAAGAAAATACAAGTGTCATGGCATGATACATACAAGAAAGTATACATACAAAACACATGAGGCACACAAAGTAGGCCAAGGGGCCACAACACAAGGGACATGGGCACATGTCACTAAATCCAAGAGCATAAGACATACAAGGACATGTTTAAATGTCCACATATGTAAGTAACAAAAGAATTTGGCTTAGATCCACATAAAAGGAAATGTTTAAACGTCTGCATACACAATTAAGAAATCACACATAAGGGATATGGGCACATGTCCAAAGCATACATACTATGAATAAAAGTGGCATAGAGCCAAATAATAATGGCATATTCAAATGACCTTGAATAGAAGAAACATAAAATAAAAATCAAGTTTAAACTAGGTAATCTATAAATGAAATCATTCATGCATATGTGATATAAATCTATGTAAGAGCAAGGATGTACATATGTTGAGTCTAAAGTAGTAATAGTCGACAAAAAAATTTGAGTAAAAGTTACAATGATCAATATCAAGATATATCAATGCTAAAAATAGAATGTAGAGTATGTAAGGATAAAACTTAGTAATAAAAACTATGTATAAAATCCCTTAAGTGGGTGAATGTGTCAAGTGAAGACCCATGTATCAGTGTATATGCCCCCAGTAGGTAGACAATAACAAGTCTAGATTAGTGTAATGGATTTGAGTCTTGTAATAAATCTACAACCACTCGATAAGAATAAGTAAAGCATGTATGTATGATAAAATTGACTATACTAAGATAGATAACATATGTAGTGTCTAGAAAATATAAGAAATATAAACATAACAATGCATACAATCTATAAATTTTGTGTTTTTGAGTAATTATTTGAATGTTTTTGTGTTTTTAAAAGATTGTTTTATTTTTGTATTTTTTAGAAATAAGCTATGTACAAACAATATGAATAATAAATTTTCAAATTTTTATATGTAAAATCTCCTTAGATGCTTGATATTAAATGGATTTTTGATTTCATTTCCATCAAGTAAAGCTAGATGGGATACTCTGGGGTTAAGATTTTCTATGATTATGTACATTCCAAGCCAGTTTGGTTTAAACTTTCCTTTTTATCTTCCTTAGCATTGATATTTTTGAGGTTTTATTTTAAAACCAAATTGTTGACTTCAAATTCCCTATTGTGGATGTGATTATTATAGGTTCTCTAGATTCATCTATGATATGTCTTGAGATGCTAGTGTCTTGAATGCACATGTGATCCAACTATTATAACTCATGGGGATGTCTATCTCTATATTGATTATATATGATGAGCCCCTTTAAATAAACCCATAAGAAGGGGATTTCTAACTCCTATGGGATAACTACTTCTATGCCATATACTATTTTATTGAGAATACTATTTATTGTCTTGTTTGTTGCTTCTACTTGATAATTACCCTATACATAGTAGAGACTCTGCATCAAATTTTGTATTTGGCACAATTTTTTTCACAATTTTATTCTTGAAAGAGGTTTTATCATCTATGATTATGGCCATCAGGAGGCTAAAATGGGAAAAAATATTGGTCATGAGAAAATGACATCTATCTTCTCTCTTTATGTATTGTAATGGGATGGCTTCTACCCATTTTGTAAAATATTTTGTAGCTATGATAATTAACTTATGACCCACTAAAGATTTTTGGGTTATCTTACCAATCAGATCAAAACCCATTAGCATGAATGACCAAGGGAATAACATAGGTTGAAGTTACTATGAAGGTACATGGTGTAGGTTTCCATGACATTGACATTTGTTGCATAACTTATCAAGTTCCTATCATTCTTATTCTATGGTTGGCCAATAGTAACCTTGTCTGAGTAACTTGTGTGACATTGCTTTACCATTAAAATGACCACCACATTCACTATCATGTACATGTGTAATATCCAACTTAACTTCCTTGGCTATCAGACATCAGAGTAAGTGTCCCTTAAAATATCTCTTGATTAAGTCCCCACCAATAATGACATATTGGAGGGAGTTTCACTATAGTTTATGCCTTTCATTTATTATGTAAGTATAAGGTGTAATATATTTATGTAAAAATTTGTACATTTTAGAGAACCATTCAGATGGTGTAATGTTGCAAGTGATAACTACAACTGTTAGAGATATGAGGTCTACATGGGATACTAATAGAGATTGTAATCATTTGATAGTGAAAATAGCTTGGTCTTCATCTATGCCAATGGGGATCAATGATGTGATATTTTACATGGCATCAGCATGACAATTATATTTAGTGGGATGTTTTCAATATATAAAGTATAAAATTACACCTGTATACATTGAACTATATTTTTTTATGGAATGAGGCATTCTTATTTGGTTTGTTATATATCTGTAACTTTATTGACAATTAATTGTGAGTCCCCATAATTTTTTATTGATTTAATTTAGAGACCCTGAGCTGTTTGAAGGCCTAAGATAAGATATTTATATTCTATGATGTTTTGGTACATGAAAAATTGAGTCGATAAGAGAGGGTTACTGTGTGCCCAAGTGGATCGATGAAAACAATTCCAGATCTAAAACCAGATCCACATATAGAAACATCAAAGAACATTATCCTTGTATTTAAAGTGGTATTATATGTTGTGAATTCATCTCTAAAATCATTGTTAATATGATTGGTATCCAATAATGGGGCTAATACCAATTGATCTACAATTATCTAGCCTTTTGCTGATTTTTGTAAAATGATCTTGAGGTCAAATTATATGAGTAACACATCCCATCAATATGACCTAAGAGCTATGGTTTTGACATGAGGAAATTTAAAAGATTGACTTTTGTAATGATATGTGTCTCATTATTAATCATATAATGTTAGAGACTTTGAGTAGCAAATAGAAGTGCAAAGCAAAGTTTTTTTGATTGCTAGATAATTACTTGCATAGTCAAGAAGTGTATGATTGATGTAGTAAATGGCCATCTCTTTATCTTGATCATTGTGTTGTGTTAGGATTACACCAAGTTCATGATCTATCACTAAGAGGTAAAGTAGAAGTGGCTTGTTACATACTGGTGGGACCAAGATAGGTGGGTTTAATAAATACTATTTTTTAAGTGTGTCAAATCTTTCTCAATATGTGATGTCCCATTCAAATTTTACATCCTTTTTAAGAATTTTGGTGAATGATTGAGTCTTTTTATGAGTTTTTCCACAAAGGGACATATTGCCTAAATTTTTCCTTAGAGGGATCAAATTTACTTTAAAGTTGTAGGAGAAGGCATATCCATTATTGTTTTGAATTTCTTAGGGTCATCCTTAATGCTACATTGGGATATTATGAATCCCAAAAGTTTACCTCATGAAACCCCAAATACACATTTATTCGGATTGATTCATACATTATATTTTCTAAGTCTCTAAAAAAAACTCATAAATCTATTGCATGATGTTATTTCTCTTTTGATTTTCAAGAAAATCATCAACATAATCTTCAACTGTCTTAAGAATGAGATCATGAAAGATATGTGTCATTGTCCATTGGTATGTTACACCTACATTTTTAATCCAAATGGCATGACTATATAACATAAAGTTCCCTATGGTGTGGTTAAATAAGTCTTTTCTTGGTCTTTTTCAATAGTATTAATTTGATTGTCCCTGATGAAACCATCCATAAAGGAGAGCATCTCATAACCTATTGTGGAGTTGACTATCATAGACATATTGGGTAAAGGATAGTCATCCTTAGGACATGATTTGTTTAGGTATCTATAATCAAAACAACATCAATTTTGGCCATTAGGATTTATAACATGAACAATATTGGTCACTTGTTATAGATGAGCAATGGGACAAATGAAATGAACATCCAATAACCATTGGATCTCATCTCTGACTAAAAGAGCAAATTTGGGGTAATTTTTTTGATTTTTTATTTAACTAACTTGACATTAGGATATATTGTAATTCTTGATAGTGTAGGATATTTATTATTCCATTTATTTATTGAATGGATTATCCCTACACATTTAGCTTACTAGTGTAAGTGGGTGAGAGGGTGAGTTCCACTCAGAGTTCCATTTGGAGTTCAAATGAGTGCCACTATGAGTTCCATAATGAGTTACACTTAGTGTGACCATTATTTCTCTTATGAGTTAAACTCCCCCTACTCCTATATATTATTCTTTACCAGGATATTGTAAAGAACATAACAGAGAATGGAATACAGTTAATTTATTCTATTTATGGTGAAGCTTTGATGGAGTCTATTATGGTAAGGGTCTCTTGGAGAGATCTTGGCTAAAGAGTTTTGTTAATTCTATCATGGTATCAGAGTAGTGTCCAAGAAACTATTAGACAACCTAATTCAATACATTATTTTGAATTTCAAATTTTTTTTTGATCTATGTTCATTTAATATATCTCAGTCAAAATTTTGATCCTTTATTTGCCTTTTTTGTGGTTATGTTGACTTATTTCATGATCATACCTTCTCTGTGATTCATATTTGGGAGGGATGTATAGCTTAATTTACAAGACAAAGTTTAAGGATTTTAGCCCTAGTGGTCATCAAATTGCTTGTGAATAAAGGAAAGGAAGATTGAAGCCTCTCTTATTAGCTCAACTTATTCCATGCCCTAATCATAGCTTGCTTGTTGTTGTTCAACATCCAAGTCATCCTTTATTGGGTATCCTCACTAGTTTATGGGATTACCAATGTATGTTCCTAGAATGGATGCTGCCCCATCCCTCATTATAATGAGGAAGTAAAGCCAAAGGATGCATGAATTGGGATAAGGTGAAGTGGTATCTATTCCCCACCATCTATTAATGGTGTTGGTGTCTATATTTTTTGTGCTTGCACTCTTAAACTCAATAATTGTAATGGCTATTTTGAAATTGGAAAATCACAAGTTAGGGAGTTTGTGGAATATGAGAGCTAGGGTTATCTTAGAGAATGTGAAATTTGGGATGTTGATAATAGGTAGTTTTTGGTTTCCTTTATGGAGGGTAGTTTGGGATATATCATAGATACAAGAGGACATGAGAAGGAGATCAATACTTAGATGTGAGTATATATTCATGGATTTGTTTGTTTTATAAAAGGGGGTAATTTTTTCATTGATCTAGGGAGAAAGGAATTGTGATGATGTTTATTAGTTGTTCTTAATGTGGGAATAATGGATAAAATTCTTGAACTTGCATGGAAAATGGGTTCATGTTGTTCAGAGTTTATGTGACGTATGGATCCATGTGGAATAGTGTGAGTATGATAAATTTGTCATAATACAAGCACTCCACTTATACTATTGGTTTTCCCTTGATTTGAGAATAATACTTATATAAACTACACCAAACCTATTATTTTTTATGTCGAGACCCTTTCTGATTTATTTAGTTGCTAGGCCTTGTCCTCCATGGTGGTGCCCCAATTTTACTCTTTTGTAGACCTATGTGTGTGAAAAGTGCAAATTCCCACCTATTCATATCATTTCTAAAATAAAAACCTAATTATACCCTAATAATTAAAAAAACAAAAAATAAAAAGCATGTTTTAATTTTCTTAAGATTATCTTTAATTTTCTAATTAAAAACACCTTTAATATCATTATTTCTACATGAATGCATATAGACATGTATTTTGGCATTGGTTAAAATTTTAGCTAGATTAAAGGCATAATATAGGGTTAAATTATAGTTCTATTGAGTGGCTATAATGATATGTTTACCTTATAAACCTTGGATCATTTGAAAATTTTGTGCAAATTTAATTAAAATGGGTCATTAATGATGATAAATTGATTATGTAATAACTTTTGATTGGTAGCTCAAAATTGAGTACCGCCTTCTATAAAAGTGCCTTATTTTTAATTTTCCACTCATTGGTACTAATTTTATTATAAATTAACTAAAGTTAAAAAGTGACATATTCAAGGGGGTTTCATGTGTTATGGGCCCTACTACTTTCTACATTATACTTAATGCACCATTTACTCACACATGGATGCATTTTCAGCTGTGCCCAACATCCATGCTCTAAGCAGGTACTTATAGGCTATAATTTTTGGTAGTTGATTATTTTAGGTGTGTTTTTACATACATAATGACTTTTTTTTCCATTTAATATGATCTATTCTATTATATGTATTATCCCCTTGACACACTTGTAGTTTCTGTCATGTCTCCATTAAGGCCCCTTTCTTAGCGCCTTGCCTTATTATATGGAGACACTTTTTCACTCTTATTTTTTAGATCATATTTCATGATACTTATTGGATTCTTTGATAGTTTGACAACTTCCTTGTTTTCATTTGGTGTTTATTGGGACATTGTTATACTCACACTACTTTATAAAGTGTCATGAGAGGTTTGTTATACGTGATTCATTATTTGCAGTCACAACCTTGTCTACATTCATGTGAGTGTGCCTTATGTTTTCACACCCTTTCTCAATTTTTGGTACTTCTTCATGCCCCATTTTACGTAGCTGGTTCTTCTATATGTACTACATTTTGACACATAGTTTTAGTGGACCTGTCATATCTTTCCCTTCTCAACATTATTGGGGGGGGGTTATCATACTATTGGTACTAATGATGCCTTGGTTTTGATTTAGAGTGAGCTATGTATTTAGTTTTTGTTTCTATATATTAGACAGATGCAGCAACTAGTTACCTATGCATTTTGATGAGACAGGACATTTACCATATAAACACTCTTACATTCTATTTTGTGGAGGTAATGTTTCATACTTAGTTGATTAGTTTATCTAGACTATTGGAACCTATATTTTTGACTTGTATTTTTGCATGCATTGGTTAATTAGTGTCATTAGGGTTACTCATGAAAATTTATGTGTCATTTGTATCTTCAAATTTTAGATTGTGCCTTGGTTTTTCCTTTGATTATTGTTTGAGTAGTGTTATTTGGGGAACTCAAGCAATTTTTTGTCTTCTTGATCCTGATCTTCATCCTAATTTTAGAGGAGGTTCTTATTATAGCATTATAATAGTCATCTTTCAATATTTATTTACAACTTCTTCATGTTTCTTAGGTGTTGAGCATTCCTTGCACATATAATACTCTTTTGTACTTTCAACATTGCTGATAGTCTCCTTATTTGGAGATATTTTGGTGAAGTCTAGTATCATTTATTTATGGGATCGAGTAGTGGATTCAGACCACTCATGAAGATTGAGTTCCTTTATGACCTTCAATTACTTAGAGTGCAGACTACTTCAACATCATCTTTTGGAGCTTTTTAGTCCTACCTTCTTTGACTCTCTTTTGGGGGGAAGTTTTTCCCACTAGGTTTTCTCCTTTTACTCCATTTTTTAGAGTTACATTATACATGGGTACCTTATCAGGCCTTATTATTGTGACCCATTTTTTAATTTTTTGTCCACCTAAGCTATGTTTAAGGGGGGTGTTAGTGTAGGATATTTATTATTTTATTTAATTATTCAATGGATTATCCCTACACATTTAACTTGCTTAGGTGTAAATGGGTGAGAGGGTGAGTTCCACTTGGAGTTTAACTGAGTGCCACTATGAGTTCTCTTATGAATTCCACAATGATTTACACTCAGTGAGACCATGATTTTTCCTATGAGTTAAACTCCCACTACTCCTATATATTTCTCTTTATCAGGATATTATAAAGAACATAATAGATAATGGAATAAAGTTAATTTGTTCTATGTATGGTGAAACTTTCATGGAGTCTATTTTGGTAATGGTCTCTTGGAGATATATTGGTCTAAGAGTATTATAAACTCCTTAATTTCTATGTACTATGATTAAGGGATCAATTCCATGCATTTTAGAATAAGCTCATGCAAATACTTTACGGAAATATTTTAAAATTTGATGAATATCCATATCTTTTGATTTATGTAAGGAAATAACCAATTGTATGATACGACGATCAATATATGTGCCATAATTAAATTTGCCTATTTATTTATCAAGTAATGTAGATTAATCTATAATGTATGGTGTTGTAGGGATATTATCATCTATGTTGGTATCATATCATTTGAGTCATCTGAATGGTCACCAAAGTATGCATGTGCACTTATGGAATGAGGAAACCTATTATTATGATATAAGGAAGGGATATCCTCATATGCACCCATAAATTCTTAGAGATCCCCATTATTAGTAAACTCATCAAAATTAGGTAGATCTAGAGAAGTTGTATCATTGATAAGATTGGGGTAAATGACTAAGAGTGTATAAACATGGTTTATCATATCATCTGCTCATGGAATAGGTGGACAAAACATGATATGTTGATAAGTATTATGAGATGACTTAGCATTGGATGTATATCCAAGTCCTTGTCTACCTTGTTGATTATATGCCTCAATGGGATTAAGGATTTCCTACTCATGTTTTCTAAGGACTTGTCTTATGTAACCCATCATTTGGAAATATTTCAATGTAAAAGGAGAATTGAAATTATTTCCTATTTTTTGTAAGTAACTAAGGGATTGATATGCATGCTTTGAATAGTAGACTAGATTGATGTTGTATCAAAATCTATGTAAGTAATATAATTATGTGAAGGTTCTATATGTTGATAATACTTGAATGGTTATTTATCCATAAGGCATGCATATATACAACCTTTGTAGCTAAATTTTAAACATACATGTAAATTGGATGCAATTATGTGTATAACATGAATCCATAGTCTTCCAAGCAAGATGTTATAGTTAAGATCATTAGGAATAACTTGACATGTGGTAGGAAGTGTTATAGGCCCCAATATAAGGTTTATTTTTATATGACCCAATACTTTTCATGGAATATTATCAAACCTTCGGATGTTCATATCAAAAAGATCCAAATCCTTAACATGTATATTAAGAAGTTGTAGAAAAGAGATATTGTAAATATTCAATCTTGATCCATTGTTGACTAAAAAGATTTTGACACCTACCTTATTAATTCATAATTTAATGTAGAGAGATAGGTGTAAATATATGATGTTCTAAGGTGTGAAATCTTCCCTTTCAAAATAAATATGCTCTTCTATCCATTTCATAATATTAATTATGGAAGAAACATAAGGTAGATCATATGTTTGAGGTATCTGAGTGTCATGAAGTGTAAAATACAAAATGTATTTTTATGTTTTAGAATGGTATAGGAGTCAAAAATGAAAACTATATCTAAAGAAGCACTACTCTAATCAACAAAGCTATAGCCATGGGTATTGCTAACCTACCAAGCTTTATGACCACATGAGGACATCATAACCTTGACTGTAGGGTCTACCAAGAGTGTAGAGATAATAATAGAGGTAGGATGGTGATTATATGTGTGTGATCAAGAAAGAGTAGGGATAAGTGAGACCACTAATGTTTCCTTATGTCTAGGAATTATATGGAAGGAATTAAGTGAACCAAAGAGAAAAATACATCTAAAAGAGACTTGTTAATTTTGGGTAGTATAGTTATTGTCTAATGTAATGTATTCTCTATGTGATAAAAGATTGGTATCTTAATTTCATTCCACATAAGATAAATATAGCATGCTAAATAAATATTGAAACATGTCAAACACTTTAATTGATATGAATCATCATGTATGCATGTGTCTATGTCTTTTTAAAATTCATTCCAAATTAAAGGGAACAAACATACAAATGAAAGTATTAAACTTTACAATAAAAAGTGATATACCTCTTATATCATTATTACCATGATTTAGTCAAATAAAATCAGAAAGTATATGGATCTAAAATATAAATTCTAAAAATGTAAACCCTAGGGTTATCTAGGGTTAGGGTTTGTGCAATGTTTGAAGTAAGTCATCGGGTTCACCAAATGTTTTAACCTCTTAGGACTTAGCACATGAAGTAAATCATATATTTGTTAAAGAGTTGAGTAGAATAAATTATAAAAATAATATAAAATAAATAAAATCACTAATTTTTTTATAGAATTAACTAGCTTTGATTTTTTTAAAATAGTAATAAATAGTACAAATAAAGACTTAGCTAGAAAACACGTAATACATATGATTTGAATGTTATAAATTGAGATGAAAGCTAGTCTGAGTGTCATAAACTATATCTTATGTTATAACCCCTCTTGTACAATAATTATATAATTGGATAATAGTGTAATTATTGGTAAAGTGGTAGTAGTGTCTTGATATTAATGGTAGTGTCTTCTGTACAAGACAATACTAAGCTTCTAGGTTCACCCATATCTAGATCTTTACATTTTGTTGTTAGCACATGAATTATAGAATCCTTTTTAATGCATATAATTGAATAATTATTATGCAAATCATAATCCTCCATACAACTAGGGTATGAACTAAAAAGTGTATTTATTAATCAGATATGTTAGACATCCTTAACACCTCATTGTGAAGAAAGTTACATACATACCAATACTCTGAGGAGGGATCAATCGTAATTTATTTTTCCCCACATAAGTGCTGGTACAAGTGTAAGTGATGCTAGTATGATAGTGGCCTTGAGTGAATTGAGTGTGCTTGAGATTATAAATCTAGGAAATCTAAGCTTAGGGTTGATGTAGATGGTAGTATACAAAATTAGGATAGAATATGGATTGATAACCTTAATTATGATCCATTTGTTTCATGTTTGAATGTGTATTTTGCATTTGATTTCCATCCAGTGGTTAAAGGGATAAAAGTCATGTATTTATAATATTTTATTGCTTATGCGGGTCATAAAATGTCTAGGCTGACCTTAAGAGGTAGTTTTGGGGATATTCATTCAAAAAATTTAGGGAAAAAGACATTAGCATCATTTTGGGGACACAACACCACATGGCACGAGTGTTATTATTATGGTGCTAGTGTTTAGCTGGCAAAAAATTAGGCATGAAGGGCTAGGATTGGGAAATGAGGGTCTGAGATTGATTTTGGATTTACTAGGGATGCATGTGGCTTGCAGGAAGGATGGATAAGTGTGATAATAGGCTCTAGGATAGGTATAGGACTAAGATACGAATAGGTAGTCTCAAGTAACACTCTTATAACTCAAATACCACTTTTTGGTTATTATAAGAATAATATCACCACTATCATAATCATTTAGAATTGTGCCTTTTTTGTTTGATCTTGATAAAAAAAAGGTTCTGACATGGTCTAGTTTCTGGTGGTTTGAATATCATTGGTTCTTTTGGTAATTGTGTATTATTTGGTGCCTTTTCTAATGGTATTTTCTATATTTATTTGTTCTTTTGATCCTTCTCTTACTTTGTATGGTAATCATATATTTTGTTTTGGCACTTGTGTTTTAAGAGAGGTACTCATAATGTGAGTAGGTTTCCTAATTGATGTATAAATTATATGATTACCACTACCTTTGAGACTTTGTATTTTTTTCTCTAATGCAAAAAAATAATATTTATGATTCCTATGTATTCTATGATATGCACAATAATATTTGGATCTCCTTATAGAATGTAGATGAGGTAATTTGATCACTTTGTCTCAAATCATTTCTCTTAGGATTTTACTTGGACTCTTAGTAGCATTTTGGTCACTTTTTGAATCACTTGTTCTAGATGTATTATGTTTTATCTTTTCATTTAGATAATAAATCTTTTTTGGCATAACATTAGTATATGAAGATGTAAACACATAATTAAATCTATCATGTTTTAGATTTTTGGTACATGTAATCTGATTTTATAATAATGACATATTTAAATAGTATTTATGTTAATTTTGAATCTATTTTATTAACTTTATCATAAAGGTGATTTAATATTTTAAGGATTCACAAGCACAAATCCTAGGTGCTTCAAATTGAACAGACAAATATATACCATCTACCTTACCCCTCAAAGGAGTGATAACATGGACCTAGTTATAGGGATGGTAGATATCACCCACCTCAAGGTTATGAGGAATAAGATGTTTCTTTTTATCCATTGTAATTTTTTTAAAAAATAATATGAGAATAAAAAAGAAGAAACATACAAATGTTAGCATTCCAACATGATACAATAAGGATATAGCAATTTCAGACTATTAGCTAGGTTTTTTGAATATATAAGATAGGTTTTTGATTAAAATATTATTTATTATGAAACCTATACATTAATTAGAAAATAAGTACACCATTCACCTTGTATGTCAATATTTATTAAAAATGATAAATTATAAAAAGTGAAAAATCTATACCAAAATTTGGCAAATAAAAATAGGTTTTTTAGTATACCAAATTGAGTAAAAAATACCTTATAAGATTTTTAAAATGGATCTATTTATAATATAAAATACACCAATCAAGGAAAAATAATTTGTAAGAATATAAACACTAAACCATTGTGACCAAATGAATGTAAAACCCTAAGGTAATGTTTTAGATATGAAAATCCATTATGGCAAGCTAAAATCCTAGGAGGATGGAAACCCTAGATCAAGATAGGTTTGTAAAGGAAGACATAGAGGTTGGTTTCACCAAATATTTAACCCTAAAATATATATTAGGGAATCTATGGTTAAAATGGATTGAGATATCCTAGGGAACAAGGGTGGTAAACTATATTTATAGTAAACCAATTAATTTTCAAACTTAGATGAATAATATTTTAAATTTATATACTAACATATGATAAGAATTTAAAGTATATCTATGTTATATATTAAAATTATAATGAAAATAGTATACTTAGTTGATTATAATGCTAATACATATCTAGATATGGAACATGAAGGATATAGACTAGATATGGATTTTAGATCAGTTGCCTGATTCTAGAAATTATACTTGTGTGGCCTTGGATACTTGTGTCTATCTAAGATGGTTATGTCAATGCTTATGTATAACCTATATGTATGTGTCCATTATATAATAATTAATAGCTCAAGGTATAACTACTTGTGATATTATGGGTTCTATGTCACCCTCACTCTGGTGTGCCCATATCTAGATCATAGACTATCATTCCTTGTCAAATAGAAAAACCCTAGTTCTTCATATTCATAATGACTATGGGAAAAATGGATTAGTGGGATCATGGTATTGAGCTAACCCAAATGAAACCTATGTTAATAGGTGATACCTACATAACCACTACTTCAAATAGGGCCTCAGAATCATGTAGTTCTCCCTACATGTGGGCTTGTATATGCATAAGGATGCAATGTGTGATAACCAAGTATATCGAGTGACCTAAATTATAACTTGGAAAATATGGCTCATGGGATAATCCTATAGTAATTTGAACATGTATATGTGTTAACCCTATTACCAATTTCTAAATAGGGAAAAATAGGGAAGATTTTCTCACTTGAATTCTTGATATAATGATTTAGGTAAGTTGCCTTGTGAGTTGTTAGGTCTGTGCTAGGTGAGGAATGAATGATGATTGATCATGTATATATACTAATATTTTTAAATAATATCTCCCATTAAAAAACTTAGGTCACCCATAGGTACATGTTTTATTTGAAAATTATATGACTTTAAGGCACTAGACACTTATGTTAATGTAGGCATCTGATTAGGATGCAAGTGTTTTGGTAGTTGGAAAATAAGCACAGGTCTAGAACTTATAAAGATAGAAGATAAGTAGGTTTACAGTACTTTGGGTATGAGATAAGGTATGGGTTATTATAATAGCATTGGTTGGACTAAGATAGAAGCAATTTGGCACAAAGAGATAGTGTGTGTGAACCTTTTTGGTAGTAGGAAAGATATAAAAGCTAAAGGTACATCCATGATATGTATTTTCCAAGTGTGTAATACTGAGGTGCTATATAATTCAAAAAAATGTCTACATATACATGAGATAACTATATGGGCTTGATTTTTATAATTGAAATATTGGATACATGGCCATAATTTAATCATTTTGAGGGTGATTAAGGTCAACTTAACCCATTTCACTCCCCTCATTTTCTATTTATAAGTGTTTAATCATTATAAGCCTTATTAAGGTTTCAACATTTTAAAATCTATCTGTAGTAGTTTTGCAAACTTTTGAAGGTTAAATATATGTATACAGACCTAAATTAGACTATCTCAATTGATCATGCCCTAATTTCATTTTTTTAGAAAAAATACAAGATCAACCGAGTAGGATGGTAGTAAAAATTGATCTTGTCCTTATTAATCAATCTTGTCCTTTAAAAAATTTAGTTCCTAATTTTGGGCACTTAAGAATATACTTATTATTTCCTTATTTTCACTCTCTATCAGTTAACACAATCAAAAATAAAATATAAAAAACTAATTTTGTTATTAATTTGCATATTTAGTCTTCTTGTTATCACTTGTTCCTTGTCAAATTTAATTATTTACTTTTATTATGCTTGTCAAAAGTATATTTGTAGCATTTTGATTTATCCTATTCAATTTATCTTAATTAGGGTTAATTCATTATTTAATCTAAATTTAGGTAAAACATATTTTTGAACCTAAGTTTTTCATACATCTTCATTGCTTCAAAAAAAATATCCTAGAGTTATAAATATTCTTAAATATATATCACTAAAATAAATTTATTTTGACCTTGGATCTAAATCTAATACTAAAATAACTTGCTTTCAACCTCAATCACTAACACTAAAAACATTTTATTTAAACCTTGGATATTATATTTGACATTGAAAACATCTTATTTTAACCTTGGATTTCATAAGAATTTACTAAGGATCATACATAATTTCTTTTCTTTTCTTTATAGCAATTCATTTTCTACTATTGTTTTCAACATATTTTCCATGTTATTTTTTACAATATCATTTATTTTAGGATTATACATTATAGTTTTATGTTTCTTGATTTTTCAAGAGCATATGATTATATTGAATAGACATTCATTGCTTCAAGTTTATTGAAAAATAGATAAATCACATGCTAAGATATAAGTGTCATAAATAAATTTTTTTATAAAGTCAAGTATAACATAAGAACAAGAACAAACATTAATTCAATATGTTATAAGGTCTCCTCTTAACCCTCAATAATGTGATATCTACTTTTACTCTAACTAGTTTCATGCTATCACTATCCCAAAGGGTAAGTTGAGCCAACCTTTAATACCAAATGAAGATAATCAACATGTATTTATTCAACCCCATCCACCTCTCACATCTCCTTTTTATGGTGTTCATATTCAATCAAAAGTGCATAAGATTTGTGATTTTGAAGTCCTTAACGATTAATTCATCACTATGATAAAGTTTGTGGATCAGTCAAAAAAACAAAATTAATCTTTCATTTTAAGGATCACATCACTAGAACATAAGATCACAAACATAAATAATATATAACATGCTAGTGTTAATCATGTATATACATATTCATCTAGTTATCTTGAGCTTCAAAAGAATCATTCATCTACACTTCTTGATTCAAAAAGAGTACCAAAGGCTAATAAAATTTCAAGTGAAATTCTAAGAGAAGTGATTTAAAATAAGTTGATTTTATTACCTTATATGTTTTTTCTAAGGATATCAAAACACTATTGTGCATCATAGAATGCATATGTATCATACAAAGAGTTATTTCACTTTGAAGGATAAAATACAAAAAATAATTGACAATGATGATCTTATAATAGATACATCAATCAAGCAACCCACTCACATTATGATTGCATCTTGTAAAGAAAAAAAAAGAATAAAAATAAAAAGTATAGATACAAAGGGATAATTTAGAGAAATTAAACATGCAAATGACAAATATATAAAAATAGAAGCTTCACAAGGAAAAATTAGAGCAAATTAGATTAAAAAAATAATAAAATGATGAAGATAAATTACTCAATGAATGTAGAACAAAGGCAAAGTTACTAAAAGATAATTTATAAAAAATGCAAAAATAAATTCAAAATAAAGAACACATGCTCAATAAGGAATTTCTTATAAAGGAAGGTCAAAATAAAATGTTCCTATAAAGTCTAATGATGTAAATGTGGTTGCTAAGGTTTTAAATATAAAAGAATGAGATGAAAACGCAATGTTGCAAAAGGAACAATTTTAAAAACAAATATTATAAAAAAAGATACTTTGAAAAGTAAATATTATAAAAGGAATAATTTGAAAAAAAATTACAGAAGGAATAATTTGAAAAGGAAAATTAGAACAAATTGAGTAGGAATAAACAAGGTTAAAAAAGTTAAAATAAGAAAAGTTGTAAAAACCAAGTTTAGGTCAACAAAGAAAACATCTTCAAGAAAGGATTATTAAAAAAAGAGGTTAAAATGAAATATAAGGTTACAAATGAGGTTCTAAAATACTTAACTAAAAAACATCCATTATATATAGAACCTTTGTTTCTTAACCCCTCTTAAATTGCAAGAAATGTACTAATGTTGAGATTGAATCTTGTAGACAATATATTATGATTATAGCACCTTAGTATTATACACTTAGAAAACTTAGACCTTGGTTATTGCTCTTAGTTATTTACCTTTTTTGCTTCCATAAATCTTTCATCTACTCTATCTTTGTGCCCCTTGGCCTATACATCTTGGTTCGACCAATATTATGTTGATGAACTAGGTCCTATATCTTGTCCAAAATTCTTAAAATATACTTATCTTCCATCTCTACAAGTTTTAAACTTGTACCTACTTTCCTATTCCCTAGACACTAATGTCGAAGACAAATAGTAGCATCAATGCTACTATCATGTCCTAATGTAACTGTTTAGTGCCCTAAAGTCATCCAATTTTCAAAATAAAAATATCCTAATGGTTAGTCTCGGTGATTTATTACTCTAAAGGGATTGATATAAATACAATATCAACCCTCATTCATTCCTCACCTATCAACACAGGAACAATACTAAGTATTCTTACCAAAAAACATTCAAAGATAATTTAATTGAATATATCTTCCCTATTTCCATACCAATTATAAGTACACCACATCTATAGATCTTAAGTACTAGGAGTAACCCAAGGGCATGATTTTCCAACTTATAAAATAGTCATTATTGTAATTGATTTACACATATTGCATTATTCACACACATATAGGGGAGAACTACATGAGTTTGAGGATCTCTTCTAGAGTATTAGCTATGTAGTCAACACCCTATGATAATGGGATCTTTGGGGTTAACTTGACACCATGTTCCCACTAACACATTTCCCCCCAAATTCACTATGAAGATAGAAAACTATGGTTTTTTCCATTTCACAAGGAGTGACTTTCCATGACCCAGATCTAAATGCACCAAATTAAAATAAAAGAAAAACCCAAAAACATCTATGTGGTCACATCCTATTTTAACATATATTTTGTACATGACACTAATGTTGAACCTAAAAAATAACATCAATGTAACTATCCTAGGTTGATAGTACTATCTAGATCTCCAAAAGTGTCAAATCCAAAATCTAATGACTATTTTATAACTTCCTTCTACCCTAAATTCTACATGTTCCAAATCTAGAACTACTTTAATATCATAACAAGATAATTATATCACTCATTTGTCATTTATATATCTAAGATAGTTTTACTTTCCATATGTAGACTATCTCAACATAATAAATTTAGTGTATGTTTATATCTAAGTTTATCATCTAATTGGCCTCTTATAAATCTGATGATCATCCTCGTGCCATTTCATTTCTATATACCCCTTTAATATAAATATAGGGTTAATGATGAGATCACTTTAGACTACATATTTTAGTGATAAACATTTGGTGAACCTAATATTTGAATTCCATTATGCCTAAATCATACCCTTTACGATGTGTATTACTTGATTTGTCTTAATATTTATTTCTTCATATATTTTATCATGGATGATATTTATTTCTTTGATGATTATGATTATGAAACTATCTAACTCACCCTCAAGGAAGGAATTAAAATAGACTATTATTGTATTCTTCTAAGTGCTAAAGCATGTAATATAAATGCCTTAAATGGTGGTAGTTATTATCCCTCTAATTATGTTCATGTTCCCACCACTTCAAGAGATGGCCTGATCCATCTTAAGGAAGACAAAATTACTTTATCCATACTTCTTAAACCACCACTATATGACTTTAGCTTTAGATACTTACAAAAATATGGATACCAAGGCCAAGGGTTAGGCAAACATGAACAAGGTATAACCCACCATATATCTCTTAAACATAACAATACATATAGGTAAGGGTTGGAGTTTTCAAAAACATCCTTGAGTTACCAACCATTCAAGTCAAATAAACATGTAAATTTTACCAAAAAAGTGGGTACATATGACCAAGAGGTTCCTTCATTTGATCCTAAAAAATTCTAACAACTACATAAAGAGATTATGGTTGATTTAAAAATAACTAATAAGGGGGAATATATTGAAGTAAACTTATTAAACCCCCCAACATTCCTACATTAACCAAAAAAATCCCTCTATTCAAGGGTGATAGTTTTTAATACCTTCATTTAAAACAAATTCTATATCAAAAAAGGTGTCCTTACCAATGTTTTCTAGGCTAAAATTGTTATACCCTTACCAAAGGAAAATGAAAAAAAATATTCAAATGGTACCCATGATTCAAATGATATACCAAATGTGCCAAAGTTAAAATATTCCATACCATTACCAAAATGTCCTAAATTTAGTGATCATGAACTTGCACTTTTTATATATGAGGATGATGATACTCATATTGTGAGGATCCTACTCCTCAATAAGAGTATATATGATTACCTCTTATATTAGCAACTAAACATGGAATTTAACCAGAATGAATAAGTAACTAGAAATATGAAACAACACAAGATATGAGAGACAATACACAATTGTATTAATAATCACTCAGAAGAAAATACAATAAAGAATATGCCACTTCTTCTTCCACCTCAAAGGCTTGCCACATCTCAAGGACTTCTTCCCTCTCTCTCTTACGGTCCCAACACGAAACTCTAATATAGAGTTGGTGTTCACCTCCACTAGTCAGTAACAACGCTGCCAGTACACCAAGTACACAACCGTACTCCAAGTAGATTTCCCTTTCCTTGCTGCCACCTGAAAATCAATATACCTTACTTACCCTGTAGATATCTCTACACCCTGAAGAACCCTTCTCCTTGCCTCACCAGGTCCTTATGATTCTTCAACCAGTACCCTGGTGGATCTTCTACCCAAACTTGCACACTTGCAACTCTCCAAGATCATACACACTCAGCACCCCTTTGGAACTAGGAGGAACACACCATTGCTCTCTTCTCTCTGAAGGAGCTTATTTTGCTCTCTTAATCTATAGCACACTTTTACAATACAGCCCATGAGTCTATTATATAGATCTCATGCATACAATAATTAGACCCTAATTACAATAATTAGATCCATAGCTTCTAGTCTAAAATTGGCTCTTAACATGCAAACACTGAGTTCATTAACTAACTATCCATGAAACTGGTAGTTCTAAACCGCACAGGCAACCGACGTCAGTCCCTGTCTACCTAGAGATGACCAATGCCGGCTGATCCTTGACCGACATCAGTTGCCCTTCCTGTCTAATCCTGTCAACGTCGATTGGCCTAACCGACGCTGATGTCTATGACACTTTAGCAACTCCTCCTGTTCGCAACCTAGTGAAGCTTTTAACTCCACAACCTAACAATATCCCACTTGGAGATAAATAGCTGCACCTGTACCTATACTTGTACCTTCTTATAATTCATTTCCTAGCTTGTATCCCTCTTCAAGTTCAAACTTGAAGACCAACCACCACACAACCTGTGATGCTACCTCTATCATCCAAGTAACCTGCCACATCCGAACCTACAAACCCATGTAGTGAAGACCTTGACCCTGCATAACATGTTAACCTACTGCTAGTCCCTCTCAAATACCTGAGAATCCACCTTCCCCAAATTGGCTCCAAACTCTCTGACAACTCCCACTACTTGGGAAAACTTAGGTCTACACCAGACCTCATGTGATTTCAAACATTATTCTAAGCTCTGCTTGAACTTTCCAACCCTTGGTGTGCTTACCGATTCTGCATGCTACATCTTGAACCTCGCCAACACCTTCTTCACATCAGCTCCCACTGGAGATCAACCTGTGATCTTCCATGTCTCTTATGCCAAAGAATTTTGTTGCTCCAAATTCCTCATGACATGCCACTGAACTAACCTTACGCTTAGCTCAGCAAAACCCTATATGTCTGAACCTATAACTATTATACCATCCACATACAGTAATAGGATAATGTTGCAATCATCATCCAACCTGGTAAAGACAAACACAATAGTTACACTGACATTGACTAAAGCCTTGCTTTGTCATCCACCTGTCAAAACCTGTACCACTGTCCTGCAGCTTCCTCAAGACCATATACCTTGGCCTTCTGTCTCACGTATCCATCCACTCTCTTATTTAACTTGGGAATCCATCCATATTTCAGTGCTTTCTTCTAGCTGACAACTCCACCAACAAACTCATGTTTGGTTCTTCTCCAAGGACTCACACTCCTCATCCATGCCAAGCTCCCACTGTTTCTGGATTCTACTTGCATTGCCTCTTCACATCTTCGTGGTTCTCAACCATCAGTAAGCAACAAATAAAGAAGGTGAACAATGAATATGAGGTTCACTTACCCTTTTAGTCCTCCATATGGGCATTTGAGACTCCTTGACAGCTTGTTTTTTGCCCAACATCCATTCTAATGACTGATCTCGGCCATCTCCCAATCTGCAATCGACTGACGTCAGTTCCCTATGACTGACCCTATTTGTCGATGTCATTTTCATGACCGATGCCAATGTACCTTCTACTAATGTCAATTCTTGTATGACCGATGTCGGTTTTTGCTGCCTAACACCACTGACTCTGCTGATCTGCACATGACTGATGTTGGTGCCTATCTATTCAACGTCAATTCCCCTTGACTGATGCTGGTACCTATGTTTGCCTATGAGTGATGACTCTTTACCTGTGAGCTCCTTTTGGGTCAAAACCCTACTCAAATTAACATAGCCTTTCTCAAAATAATTTAATCCCCTCAGCTGATCTCTGTCCGTCATCTCCTCCATGAACACCAAGGCTTTCCAGTTCTTAAGTTTATCAAAAACATCTATCTTTCACTTAAAAACATGCATTCCCTTCTTACATATGTAACCAAACCTACAAAGCCACATCTCTATAATAGAAGGTGAATCAGTAATATAAGTAGATAGATAAAGGATACCTACTTTCTTACCACCGTCTAATTCAAGTGCATCCGCTGTGAGAGTTACTGTGCATCTCCCATCACCCAACTTTCCTGAAGAAATTACACTCATCTCCAAGACTGGACCCTGCATGACCTTCTTCAACACCTGTGTGTTCTCTGTCTACAATTTCAGCTTCACTTCCCCTTTGCCAACCATTTGACAAGGCTCACTAGCTCCTAAATAAATCTCTCCAAAGTCTCCAAAGACATACCCATGAAAAGATGCTCTATTTTGGGCTGCATGGAAAGAGGCAAAAGAATCTGTAAACCAAGATTCTACTTTATCCAGAGCAACTTGTGCAACAACACCTACAACATCTGCTTCTACATGTTGATCTTCTATCAACCAACAATCTTCCTTTACCTGCTCTTTCTTTCCATCAATCAGACCATTCATGCTATTCATTTTCTCCATTCATAGCTTACTTTATTCTACCATTGCTATACTCCCACTCAATCTGAAACCCCTGAGAGTGACCTATAATCAACAAACACTAACCAGATCTGAACCACCTGTTAGTCAACCCAACCAAAAGCTCTGATACCAATTGTTAGGATCCTACTCCTCAATAAGAGTATATATGATTGCCTCTTGTATTAGCAACTAAACACAGAATTTAACTAGAATGAATAAGTAACTAGAAATATGAAACAACATAGGATATGAGAGACAATACATAATTGTATTAATAATCACTCAGAATAAAATACAATAAAGAAGATGCCACTTCTTCTTCCACCTCAAAGGCTTGCCACACCTCAGACTTCTTCCCTCTCTCTTACGGTCCCAACACACAACTCTAATACAGAGTTGGTGTTCACCTCCACCAGTCAATAACAATGCTGCCAATACACCAAGTACACAACCGTACTCTAAGTAGATCTCCCTTTCCTTGCTGGCACCTGCAAATCAAGATACCTTACTTACCCTATAGATATCTCTACACCTTGAAGAACACTTGTCCTTGCCTCACCAAGTCCTTATGATTCTTCAACCAGTACCCTAGTGGATCTTCTACCTGAACTTGCACACCTGCAACTCTCCAAGATCATACACACTCAGCACCCCTTTGGAATTAGGAGGAACACACCATTGCTCTCTTCTCTCTGAAGGAGCTTATTTTGCTCTCTTACTCTCTAACACACTTTTACAATACAGCCCATGAGTATATTATATATATCTCATGCATACAATAATTAGACCCTAATTACAATAATTAGATCCACAGCTTCTAGTCTAAAATTGGCTCTTAACATGCAAACACTCAGTTTGTTAACTAACTATCTGTGAAACTGGCAGTTCTAAACTACATAAGCAACTGACATCGGTCCCTATCTGCCTGGAGATGACCGACCCGGCTGATCCTTGACTGACGTCAATTGCCCTTCCTATCTAATCCTACTGATGTCAGTTGGCCTAACCGACACCGGTGTCTGTGACACTTCAACAACTCCTCCTGTTCGCAACCTGGTGAAGCTTTTAACTCCACAACCTAACACATATGCCTAAATTCAAAAAAGATGGTGGGTTGCAACCAATGATTACACCTATGAAAAACACATTTATCTTGATAGAATATATAATGTCTATGATGAAAACTATTGGGGATGTTCAAAAATAGGTTTTTATACTTCAAATGCAAATGACTTTCCATAATAATAATGCACATATAACCTCATTCAATAATCAACCCCTTGAAAAATGTATACTTGAATATCCTTATCCACAAGATTTTGAATTACTATATTTACCTCTTTTTTTGAGACACAAGGACTCATTCGACCACATGATTAATTATGTACATTGTTTTGGTCAATGCGCACAAGATGACAAACTATTTCCAAAGGTTTTCCATATGAGTATTTATGATGAGGATCATAATTAGTTATATAGTTTACCAAAAATTTCTTTAACCACTTTTTTACACTTTTAAGATGCATTCTTCATGGATTTCAATATCCATAAGGTGCCAAAACTTACATTAGAACATTTTCACATTTTCAAACAACATGATGATTAATTCCTTCAAGATTATACTATTTGATTCAAAAGTACATCATTTGATCTAGAATTTAGGGCCTCATACTTTGAATTGTTATTTATCTTTAGTATAGGCCTTATTTCCCCATTAAAAGAAAGAGAATTGATTAAACAATATGAGTCATTACCCTTTTATATAATGATATGCATAGATATGCTTCCTTAATAATGAATCATTTAAAGGAACTAAGCATATCTCCCTCAAAATACAAAAGTTTTATCCCTCACATGAAGGAAGGAGATAAATTACCTAAGGATCATTATGAACAAAAATGTGGTATCCCTAATATTTATATGATTAGTTTTCAAATGTTACTTAACATATGGCCAATCCAAGGTCCATATATTATGAAAGAATCTCAAATTAAACAATAGAAAAAACATCCATGCCAACAACTATTTAATAGCTATATTTTACATGGGTGGTGCTTATTTTTGGAATAACCATATTGATCCTACATAAGCAACAAACTACTTGTAATATAAGATACAACAAATCAAATTCAATCTAACAAACTTAGAAAACAAAAGAGGTTGGAAAGACTCCTTGAGAAACATAACAACACCATTTACTTTTGTTCCTAAATTAATTCAAACATGAGTTTGGGTTATGCTTAACACATCTCCATATGTGCTTACACTAAGAACTATTTAGATATACCAAATAGACACAAAAATTGATCTAAATCAGCAAGATATTTCCTTTCCTCATGAAGGAAAATTAATACATATTTCAAATGATAGTATTACTTCTACTACACATGCAAGATGCGAGGAAAAATGGGCTATGTACCTTTTCAACCTATCCAATCATGATGAAAATAATATGAAATATCCAACTTAAGGTTGTAAAATTCAAAATGGGGATATATCTATGACCATCCATTGTATAACATCATATGATGATCTTTCCTCTTCAAATATTTCAAAACTACTAAAAACTAAAAAATATTAAAAAAATCAAAAACACTTTCAACACTTACATGTTATATTGGCTCCTTGGCATCCATGTGTTAGTTCCATGTTGATGGATTACATACTCAATTACTCCTACATGCACATATGTGTCACACTTCTAATTTAGTCTGATACAAGCATACACAAATACATGGTATATTCCTATTTTGGATGTTGGGCCTTCCCTCTCATCATGTCATACAGACATTAGGGGAATATGCCTATTTGATATTGATACACACATATTATATGGTTTGATGATCACTCTAAATTATCGTGTTTGAGCTTAGATGTGTAATCACACATGCCTTTATCCATGATTATATCTTACACAAGGTACTTGATATGCTATACATTTGACATTTTTTCCTAATATACTTGATCTATGGGATACTATGACATATTTATGGTGGTTATTTATGATTTAATTTATTCACTTCCTTGAGTGTCATACCTTTCTATTAATTTCATATCTGATCATTAGAATATGATCCTTTACTTATGGCCCCTATGCCTATGTATGATTTCACTAACATTTATATATGTCATTGTTTGTAGTATGGAAATTTGAATATGTCATTTTTAATTTTATGGACATTCAAATAAGTCATGTTCCTTAAATTATATAGCATTTGAACATTCCCCTTGTTTGTGGTCTCCTTGGACCATTGCCTTTTGACTTGTTTTTTAGTGCTCTAGTATGTGTGCTTGATTTGGTTGTTGAGATTATACTACTACTATCTAGACATTTCATTGATCTTTATCATGTTATTAGGCCTACATGTGATCACATTGGTTCTATGCATTTTAATGTTACATCTCTCTAGACATGTTTTTTCTATGTATTGCATGGTTAAATTCATAAATCATACATTTGTCTTATCCCTTTGAGGCGAGTTAATTAATAGTTCCTATGTTTACCTCACCTCAAAGGGGGGAATATTAGTGAGGGCATGTAATAGAGGCATGTTCTCCACACTTGGCATAGTTTTCAGATTTAAAGGAGACATATCATATGGGCATGGATTTCACACATTTACAATTCTTAGATTCAATGGGGGTATGCTTTGGAAGAAGATGTGTGTGTGTATCTGTCTCAAAATTTTTGATACAATATCACATGATAACTCATAATACAACAATAAATCTATAAAATGTGGTCCATCCCACCTATCTAGTGGTTTAGGGGATACATTACTCATATAAACCTAAGAATACCCTCTACGAATAGTCTATTGAAGTGGCTGTGTACATGTCTATAGTCGATATACATGTTCTTGTAAATGAGACACTTGGTCTACACTTGGGCCAACTATCTAGTTGTATCCAAATGTATGGCTCACTTTATAACTAATGACTAAAATGTATATAGTTCCCCATCACCAACACCTAGTGTTAGCACCACCTAGGTTACATCAAATCATGACTGCATCCTCAAGCTCATACCATCATCTCTATTTTTTCTCAACTAGGATACTTAGCATTTGATAGTAAATAATCATAGATGCACAAATGAATAATAATACATATGTCTCAAAAAAATTGATACAATATCACATGATAACTCATAATACAACAATAAGTCTATAAAATGTAGTCCACCCCACCTATCTATTGGTGGAGGGGCTACATTGCTCATAGAAACCTAAATACACACACACACACACACACACACACACACACACACACACACACACACACACACACACACACACACACACACACACACACACACACACACACACACACACACACACAAATGGCTCAAAATGTTTGATATATATAGATTTTTTTTTTATGACTCATGGATGTTATGGATGTATTTACTTTCTTTCTAGCACATGTGTTTTGATCTTTATATTAGATAGGTGGGATGGACCACATTTTATAGATTTATTGTTGTACTATGAGTTATCATGTGATATTGTATCAAATTTTTTCAGACACACACACACACACACACACACACACACACACACACACACACACACACACACACACACACACACACACACACACACACACACACACACACACACACACACACACACACACACACACACACACACACACACACACACACACACACACACACACACACACATATATGGCTCAAAATTTTTGATACATTATCACATTATAACTCATAATACAACAATAAATCTATAAAATGTGGTCCACCCCACCTATCTAGTGGTGGAGGGGCTACATTGCTCATAGAAACCTAAAAATGTCTATATATATAAATGGCTAAAAATGTTTGATATATATAGATGTTTTTTTTATGACTCATGGATGTATTTACTTTCTTTCTATCACATGTGTTTTGATCTTTATATATGTTATTGGAAAATGTTAGATGTATGTGTTTATTATTTTCTAGAAAATATGAACAAATGCATGATAAAAAAGAATGATAAAGAAAGAAATAAAAAATGAGAATTATGAAATAAATGAAAATGGGAAAAGAATTTTTAAATTATAATATAAGGAAAAATGAAATATTTACATAAGATAATAAACAAAGATGTGTAAAAGAAAAATAAGAAATAATAATGAAAATGAAGATAAATAAATATCCAAAATGATCAAATTCAAAAAATATGTAAACAAAGATATGTAAATAAGTGAGACATGAAGGGTATGAAATAAAAGTAGTAATAATAATCAAAAACCAAACTTAGGGTTTGTGTTAGTCAAAAGAGTAAAGAGTAAAGTTATTTTTTGACAAGATATGACACATAGTTTATATAGGAGAAAAATATATTTTGTGAGAAAGGCCTGGTCTTATTTGAGGTCTCACACTACAACTCAAAAATGGATAAGCAAGTGGTATTTGTTTTTAGGAAAAAGGGAATTTTGTGAGGAAGACCTAGTCCTATCTAAGATCTTAGATTACAACTCACATAAGGATTACCAAAGAGGTATGATCAACATAGAAGTGATATGTATCAAGGGGATTTTTTAGGAATAATGTTATGATATCATGGAATGAAAATATTGTAAATAGGTGTTTTAACAATCCTTTTTATAAATGAGACATAACAAGCAACTATGTAAGTGCTAAATATTTTGTTTGGATAACAAAGACTTAAAATACTCTTACTAATAGACACAAAGTAGTTAGATAATGACTGAGGTACCTAAATCATCTCATAAAGGTTATTTATAAAAAAAATAAAATGAGACTACTATTGATGGTTAAAATTGCACTTGTTTCTAACACCAACAATGGGAAGTTTCAAGATGTGGGACTTGCAACTTGAAATAACCTCTAGATTTTTAAGAAGCTGGTCTCTTCTTTATATCAAGTGTATACTGGAAAAAGGGATAGGAATTATAATAGAAACACAAATGCAAGAAAGAAAATCTAACTATGGCGATGCACCTGAATGTAATTTAACCTTAATCCTGAGCACAGTGAGACTATATGTAAGATTTAATTACATTTAAGAGAAAATAAGGCATGATCAATGTAAAATATGGAAACAATAGAAATAAAGGCTCAAAACATAGACTACTTTTTTAGTATATAGAAAATATCAACAAAGGCACAGGGTTAAATCTTCTTATTTGAATTCTCTAGTCACATAAGTGGCATAGAAACATGCACAATTACATAAACTTTCCAACTCAAGAAAATGGAACAAAGGCAAATGATATTCCTAATCACAGCTCTAGAAAGTCTAAAACTCTTAACAACATAGCCTAGACTACTTTTGCAATGACATAGAAAATATCAACGAAGGCACAGGATTCAATCTTCTCATTAATTCTCCAGTCACATAAGAGGCATAAAAACATGCACAGTTACATAAACTTTCCAACTTAAGAAAATGGAACAAAAGCAAATGATATTATAAATCATAGCTCTAGAAAGTCTAAACTCTTGACAATAATTCTCTCAAAAAATTCTCTCTAGTATCTCCTTTTGCCTCAAACTTAGGTTCTATTGCATGATCATCTTCTTTAATGACTTCAAAATTATCAATCTCTTGAAAGGATAATTATGAAAGTTTGGAATAATTTTGCATGTGTAATTGAGTCTTAATGATGTCTTGTTCATCTACAACCATCTCACAACCTCCTTGAAAAATAGTATAACCTAACCCAATGATTTCAAACAAGTCATTCAAATCATGATCAAGGAAATGTCCATGCTCCTCTACATTATCTTGAAAAGTAAGAAGAAAGTTAGAAATTATCTCTTCTTCATCAGAGATTAAGGCATACGCTTGTGACTTCTCATTCAGAATATTGAATTCATGTTGAGATACCTAAGGATTAATAGAAGAGGTATCATTTGACTTTTCTTCCCTTAAAATATTTGGGATTTTATGATCTTCCTCGAATATGACATAAGTGCCCAGACCCATGGAGTCATAATTTCCATATGGGTCACTTTGCATCATAGCTAATAAATGATCATTTTCCTCTTCTTGATCATGTTCAATCCATTCAACTAACTCCTCAACAGAAACCCTTTCTTCTTTATTCATCATAGCATGGGCTACCTCTAACCTTGCAATTGGTTCATTGGTGATATGATCATTATATAATGGATTAGATAATATCTTCATCTTTGAACCAAATTTGGTTCTTAAGATGAGGTGAGACCAATCAAGGGAAATATATCCTCCTATCTTGGTTGTAAAGTATTTTGATAAACATAAGCCAAAAATAGGAGGTATATCTATCACTACTACATCTTGATTTACAATTATATTGGGACAAGTATATAATTGTAATGGGAGTTGTTTAATTCTCCCTACATGACTCCTTTTGTGAGTGGTCCATACTTTATTTCTAAGGCATCAGCTATATTCTTAGGCATTATTGTGGTACTAGCCCCTAAATCAATCATTGCATTATGCAACAGTTTCTTGAAAACTATTAAAGTTAAATAGAAGGGATCTAGTTTGGATTTGCTTACCTCTGGTGCATTATTCACTAGGGCTATTATCTATAGATGAAATGTATCTTTGAGCTTTCCATTTTCAGCAGGTCCTTTGATAACAGTACCTTTGGGCACTACTTGGCCTTGTAGAGCTTCTTGTAGTAGTGTCTTCTATTTTGGAATAGCCAATATATCCCATATTGATACTTGTGTTGGAGTCTTCTTCAATTGATCCACCACATTGATTGGTCTTAGAGTCTGAGTTCTTTGAGAATAAGGATATCTCAATTTTTTTTGAATTTGTGTAGGGATCACTTGATTTTGCACTGGCTGAGGCACTTCTTGTCTGACAGCTATGTTTCTTTGTCCTTGAAATGGAGGATTCTCCATGACTTGACTATTTACAACTTCAAGCTATTTCACCATCCTTCTCTTTGATCTAGTATAATAATCAGATTGCAACATTGGTTTCTCATGGGTTCAAGAAAATTGATTCTTCATCTTCAACCCATGAGAACAAGGCATATTCTGTGGCTATTTCTTCCTCTTGTTTTAAATACATCCCTTGCATCTAAGCCACTAGGACTAAATTTTGCATACCAGAAGACTAGTAGGCTTGATTGTCACTAGAACTTGCAAACTGTCCATCCTTTCTTCTTTGCTCTACCACCTTATGTTGTAGAATACCCATGGGACAATCTCTAGGTGTATGAGCATTATTGCAAAGGAAACACCAAGCATTAGTACCATCTACATAATTATTTTTCCCTAGAACAATTTCCCTATTTGAATTGGGAGGAATAGTCTATGAGGGTGTAAGGACTGCAACTAATTGGTTTGTTGGCTGAGGGTTATTTTGCCTTAGAGGACCCTGGTATTGGTTTGGCTGAGATGAAAATCTATTTCCTTGATATCCCTAGTATTGAGGTTTAGTATAATTATTCTACTATCTTTTTATATTAATTAGCTCATTAGAAAATGTCCTCATGATATTTTTGATATCATCCAGCTCAGATGACTGAGTGGGGACAATTTATTTAGTAGGTGGTTGAGGATATGTGTACTTAGACACAGGTGGGGTTATAGATTTAGGGGCTTCTTGAGGTAATGGTAAGGAAATATTTGGAAATATGGGCATGGGAGGCCTTGGAGACAACTTTCTAGCATCTATCAAATTATTTTTAGCTATGACTGCATAGTCATAAGCCTCTAGTAGAGTCTGATCTCCAAATGACTGAATCATAATAGATATGTCTAAATTTAAAGCCTTAAGATAGAAAACTATATCCATACCTGGTAATGGTCTAGCTTTAGTAGGGATTCTTTCCTAAGTCTTTTGAAATCTAGAATGGAAGTCAGTCATTGCTTCTTGCGGTGCCCTTTGGATGGTAATCAATTGTTGTAATAAAGAAGACTTATCACCCTTCTCTTCAAATATTTCAAAGAAAAGATCTCTGAGCTGATCCCATGTAGATATGGTATTTGGGGTCAAAGACCGATACCATTATAGAACTTTCCATTTAAAAGAAGCTGCTAATAATTTTATGGCCACATTTTGCTATGTGATAACATGTATGGCACATACATCTGATACATCCTGCAATATGTTCTTTAGGTGTTTTAAAATCTTGCCGACTAAATTTGGGTAGAGCCTTCAAAGAATTGACTAGGATAGGGTCCCAAGTGGCTAGTGGTCTTGGAAGAATCAAGGGACTACCAATGTTCCAAATTGTATAATTTATTGGGGCTATAGGGGCTCCCATATTTGCTCTTGGTATTGGTATAAACTGGTTGACTCTTCTTCTTGGACTAGTTACCAAATGTGGCAAAAGAATACCTGGATTTACAATAGACTAAGATCTGGTTAATGGTCTGTAACTCTGACTCTTTGTAGCTCTCTAGTTCATATAGTCTTGAAAGAAAATTCAAGAAATGGTCCCATCGGGCATGCTAAAAATTGTTGATGGTTAAAATTGTGCTTATTTCTAACACCAGCAATGGGAAGTTTCAAGATGTGGGACTTACGACTTGAAACAACCTCTAGATTTTTAATAAGTTGATCTCTTCTTTATATCAAGTGTATACTAGGAAAAGGGATAGGAATTTTAACAGAAACAAAAATGCAAGAAAGAAAATCTAACTATGACGATGTGCCTAAATGTAATTCAACCTTAATCCTAAGTTGTGAGCCTTTGTTTCTATTCTTTCCATCTTTTAAATTGATCATGCCTTGTTTTCTCTTAAATGTAATTGAATCTTACATATAGTCTCACTGTGCTCAAGATTAAGGTTGAATTACATTCAGGAGCATCACCATAGTTAGATTTTCTTTCTTGCATTTGTGTTTCTGTTAAAATTCCTATCCCTTTTCCCAGTATACACTTGATATAAAGAAGAGACCAGCTTCTTAAAAATATGGAGGTTGTTTCAAGTCACAAGTCCCACATCTTGAAACTTCCCATTGTTGGTGTTAGAAACAAGTGCAATTTTAACCATCAACAACTACCTTCCCATGATGTGTTCCCCATTCCTTATGACCCCTTACAAATCTATTGGTCTACTTTGAAAATTTTGTACTTGTGAGGGAAAGTAGGTAACACTAAATGTAACAATGAGACCTCCTATCCCAATCTATTATCTTACCATACCCCAATATAGCTTGGCTCTTTTATTAGGCCAAATGTGGATTTTGAGCTTCAATTAGAATATGAGATGTGCCAAATGAGTATCATGTATTTTGGTATGATTTTAACTTTTGAGAATTTGTTTTTTCCTTTTGGTCATTGTATTTTGGATTTCAAATTTTATGGAATTTTTTATTCATTATCTATATGGATTTATAATAACCAAAAATGAGTGATATATATGACTAACACAAATAAGCATACACCTTGGCTATATGACATAAGTACTTAAAACTTATGTCTACTTAAAATTTCTTATACTTCTCATTATTAAATATTCAATCTCAATACTAACCTTATGTGTTCTTATGATGAGGGATATATAGGGGAGAATGGGATTCATGAGAGATCTATTTAAATAATGATATGATGATGAATATGTTCTGTACATGATCATAGGGAGAATAAGATAATATAAGGTGTGGTATAAGTTACATGTCACATATATAAATATATTATTCAATAAGTGATCTAAAAAAAGCATCCATGTAAGGAAAAATCATCCTAAGATAAGGGAAAACAAATTTGTATAAAAAGCATTGTAATTAAAGAACAAAATTTGAATGTAGAAAAATAATGGAGTTGTAAAGTAAGAAATATGAATGTAAGAGTAACTATGTACAAATAAAAGAAATAAAAAAATTAGAATCAATGCATCACCAATGCTATAATGAAGTACAAATATACAAAACTTAATTAGTTACAAATATGAAACATAATATGCCATAAAAAAATAATGTGTTCATAAATACTGATAGATTTCATGTCATACATCATCAATAACATTTGATAAGTCTTTTTATAACTAAAATATAACTTGGACCATAGTCTCATCTATCTTCACTGAGATATGTTCAAGTAATTATTATCATAACTATCTAAATGGAAAATGTAGGTGGGATAGAAGAAGAGGGTTACATATGTGATATCTCCTATTAAGGGTAGTTAATGCAAGGAACTAGTGATACAATGTGACTAAAGACCATTGATCTCTAGGATAATGAAGGAGATGGGGAAGGATTAGCCTTGCCCATGAATGACCTTAGGTACACTTCTAAGAAGGTGATGATGTAGGATATTGAAAAGCACAAAAGTGTTACTACAAGACTCTACACCTATCTGTATGATGTGTGGCACACTAATGCCAAAGGAAATATACCTCCCCATGTTTATGTATATATTTTTAATAATATTATGAGGTAGAGTCTTATCAACAAACTATTCCTTCTCTATATTAAACACATCAATATACTACCAAAGTTGTTAGCAGTGTGTATAGGTATGCATGGTTGTACCATGAAAATAATAAGTACATCTAGGAGTAGCTAATTATGGAGGTATGTTATCTATATGAAGAGTGAAATAAAATGCATTTTTTTGTGATAATAACCTCTAATGTTCATGATAATATTTGGTGAATGAATATAAACCTTATATAACTCATAATATGACTCATTTTCCCATCATGTAGGTAGATGATCAAGCTTAGGCAAAGGTAATATGCCATCATGATCAATAGTACAACAAAGAATAATTTCCATGATAGGCTTAGAAATTGTGATAGATGCATGCATTGCATTTGAATGTAATGTGGTTGACATCTCAAGAAGAATCAATATCTAAGGATAAGAAAACTTATTGAACTAATATGGTCCCATCATGACATGATTAAGAAGCATATTATGAAGAGGATCAATAGTGATTAGGGAAGAATTAGAGTGTGTGTGTGTGCTTTATCTCTGTCTTGTGAACATCAAGTGAAGAAGAGATAATTTCAAGTTTAATATAAGACAGAACTACATCAATATAAATAATACCATGAAATGAGTGCTATAAATTAGAATGATATCTAAGTATTTACACATTTTAACTTGAAAAAAACCAAATAAAAAGGGGTCATCCAATGAATATCCACCATCATAATCAAGAGTATGAAGATAAATAGTGCAAGTATTGATGATATTATCAGTTGAAGAAGCATGAGGTATATATTATTTAGTCATGGGTATAGTAATGAGATTCTCATCAATTAGTTTTTGGCAAGGCTAAGGTTGAAAATAAGGAGGTAATTAAGAAATTGTGTGTGAAGGGAGATCAAAATTTTTTATTTTCAAACTAATTTAGTTTGATTCATCATTGTCTAAATCTAAGAGATTTTTTAGTATCCATAAGTTTGAAGTGGCCATTATAGATGCTAGTAGAGTTGATAGGGTAGTTAAATAATTGAGATTCATGAAAGGGAATGCTAGGCAAAGGTTCAAGGGTGGGGATTTTGAAGACAACACATCCCTAGAAATTTTTTAAATTACAAGGTTTCATGACCCCTTGAATATTTTAGATAACATAATTATGAGAGAATTTAACACATTAGCATGCTAACGAAGCTATAGATCTCATGCAATGTGTCTAAGGTCGACCAAGTAAGATGTTATATGATAATATAAAGTTCAAGATCATGGTTTTAATTGGAATAGTGATAAGAGGAACCATGATAGGAATCCAAACACATCCTAGAGGAGGAATTTATCTTAGATCATAACCTTGCACGTATTTTAGGTATATTTAAGATTATATTTAGATTACCCAAGTGTTTTAATAAAATAAAAGGTCACACAAGTGTCATATCCTTCATCGATCAAAGCACATTTGACTATACATTACCAATTAGTATATTGATAAATAGTGGGGGATCATCCAATTAATGTAATATTTCATTAGGAATAATTAAAGTGATAGGAAATTTGAGTGAAAGGGAAGTATCTATGGTTTCATCCATGTGTATAAAAATTTCTTCACATAGCTGGAATGTACTAGATTTAAACTCAGACAAAGTAGATTCATGCCCCACATGTGGGGGTCAAGGGATGTTCATTTAGAATAAAAGTTGCATTAAATAGTTAAGATGATGAGGAGACATCCTCATGAATTAAAGAAAATGAATTTGAAATGGGAGAGGAGAAATTTTTGTTATAGGATCCCATTCATCATATATGGTTACAGTTGTATCAAATATAAGTGCATAATGTTGAAGTAATTCTATTGAAGGAAGTGTGTAAGTAAATTTAAATTAATATTTATAAAAGGAAGTTTATTGATACTTAATGGTTGTTCCAAGTATATCTGATTGAGTTAAATTAGGTAATTTCTTAGGTGTCATGGTTGGGGTGATTATGGTTCTTTAGAAGATTTTGTAGGTGGTTAAGAAGTCAAAAAAGTAAGTTGATTTTGAGTAACAAGTAGGTTGGAATGAGGAGAGATTGGTGATAAGTGAGGACTAGAAGTTATATCAATGGAGAGTGAATGAGTATCCAAATGTGGTGTTTGAGTAGAAAATTTGAGATAGTGGATGGAGTAGGTTGTGTTTTTATATTTGTGGTTTCACATCCCGATTTTTATCTAAACTTAATAACCTATTGATATGTTGATTTTCATGCTTATTATTTGATTAAATATTATTTTATTAAGCTATCTTCCATATTTTGATTATGGGACAATCATATGTTGCTTAATTTACATGATTGATTAGCTATGGGGTTAGTTGTACTTTCATATTCTGTACTTGATGATCATGTTTGTAGTTTATAGAATAATATTTTTTGGATTATATATATGTTTTGAGACAACTACCTTCATTATTGTGAGGTAGATGTATACTGATAAATAGTGGGGGATCATCTAATTAATGTAATATTTCATTAGTAATAATTAAAGTGATAGGAAATTTGAGTGAAAGGGAAGTATCTATGGTTTCATCCATGTGTATTAAAATTTCTTCACATAGTTGGAAAGTACTAGATTTAAACTCAGATAAAGTGGATTCATGCCCCACATGTGGGGGTCAAGGGATGTTCATTTAGAATAAAAGTTGCATTAAATATTTAAGATGATGAGGAGACATCCTCATGAATTCAAGAAAATGAATTTGAGATGGGAGAGGAGAAAGTTTTGTTATAGGATCCCATTCATCATATATGGTTACAGTTGTATCAAATATAAGTGCATAATGTTAAAGTAATTCTATTGAAGGAAGTGTGTAAGTAAATTTCAATTAATATTTATAAAAGGAAGTTTATTGATACTTAATGGTTGTTCCAAGTATATCTGATTGAGTTAAATTAGGTAATTTCTTAGGTGTCATGGTTGGGGTGATTATGGTTCTTTAGAAGATTTTGTAGGTGGTGAAGAAGTCAAAAAAGTAAGTTGATTTTGAGTCATAGGTAGGTTGGAATGAGGAGAGGTTGGTGATAAGTGAGGAATAGAAGTTGTATCAATGGAGAGTGAATGAGTATCCAAATGTGGTGTTTGAGTAGAAAATTTAGGGTAGTGGATGGAGTAGGTTGTGTTTTTATATTTGTCGTTTCACATCCCGATTTTTATCTAAGCTTAATAACCTATTGATATATGGATTTTCATGCTTATTATTTGATTAAATATTATTTGATTAAGCTATCTTCCATATGTTGATTATGGGAAAATTATATTTTGTTTAATTTACATGATTGATTAATTATGGGGTTAGTTGTACTTTCATATTTTGTACTTGATGATCATGTTTGTAGTTTATAAAATAATATTTTTTGGATTATATATATGTTTTGAGACAACTACCTTCATTATTGTGAGGTAGATGTAGGATAGATCCATCCCTCAGAGTGTGATAGAGGGAGGGCATCATCAAAGAGGGTGGTGTAGATTGAGGAATTAGTGGATGATAGAGAGAAAAGCTAAAAACCAACACACACACCGTGATAAATAGATATATTTATTTTATTCATTACTTGAATTAGATAAATATAATATGTATTGAGTTACCTACATTTAAATGATTATTAATATGATTGATATTATGATCTTGTTGTTGTTTGATGATCATGGTGATTTAATTATATGATGGCACTAATCTAGCTGTGTTACTACATTAATAGTTGTTGATGTTATTGTTTGGTTGATTGAGTGAATCTGTACCTATATTATTGTGACTTACCCCTATATTGGACATAGCTTAGTGTTTTATAAATAGTTTTTTTGTTTCATATTCATACATATAAGTATTAAATGGATTCTAATTTTTTGCCTGGTTAGTTTGTTATGTGATTAATCTTTTATTTAAATATTAAGTATATGGTATCGATAATCTTAAATTCAGATCATATTATGTTGTTACATGATTAGCTTATTGTCATATTTTTAAAATATGAACATAGAAATAAGTTGATGAGTAATGCTATGTCAAATGGACTTATTGAAGTCAATGGAATTATTGGATAACATTAATATTAACTCTTTTCCTTCAATAGTTGCATTAAATAAGGAAAATATAGAAAGATTAAATTTTTTTATATGATATTTGGTAAATATCATTATTTTGATTAGATTATCATTGGGTATGATAGTATACATAGGGGGTTTTAAATTCTATGTTGCTACAAATAGTTTTTCAAACCAACCATTACTAGGTAAGAGCTTTGAATTATTGAATAATATATTGGGTTAGATTTTATACCTATCTAGGGCTTGAATGTGTATATACCTAACCTAAAAAAATTTATAATGAGGTTACAGGGCTTTTACCATTTTTGACTAAATAGGAAAATAGATGCATACATGGGTGTGTTTATATATATATATATATCTCTATGTGTGTGTATATATATATATACACATATATATGTGTATACACACACACACACACACACACATATAAACACACACACACACACACACACACACACACACACACACACACACACACACACACACACACATATATATATATATATATATGTATGTATGTATACACACACACACACACACAAATATATATACATACATATATATATATATGTTTATATATATATATATATATTTATATATATATATATATAAACATATATATATATATATATATATATATGTTTATATATATATATATTTATATATATATATATATACAGATATATATATATATATATATATAGATACAGATATATATAAATATATATATATATATATATATATATATATCTGTATCTATATATATATATATATATATATATATTTGTATATATATATGTATATGTATGTATACTAACGACATAAATGGCCTATAAAAAGGTCATTTAAATCTTGATAATACATACATATGATGGGGTATAAACCAATGTGGGGGTGAATCAGTGGTAAACCAATTAAAACTTTTCTTCAAAACCTCTTAAGCAATACAAGCAAACTCAAAGCAAGATGTAACAATGAATAATCATACATGAAATGATTATGCCAAAATTATATGGGAAACCCTCAAGGGGAATAAAACCCACCCTAAAGCCTACTAATCAATGGACTACTATCTGAGAAAACAATAGGACTTTAGTGAGACACCTATCTCACATGAAACACCTATTCCTAGATTGGTCAAGTCCTTATGAGCAAGGTGAATGAGCACCCACTCAAGAACATTAAAAAAGAGAAATTTTTTGAATACTAATTTTATTTATCATATAATTAATATCCATAAAAAAACACCCTTATTCAATTCTACAAATTCACACAAGCCACCAACATCAAGCTATCTCACCAACACAAGCAATAACCCCTTCTTAAGCCCTTCACTCACACTTGCAAATAATCAATCATAAATCTCAAAAATATGTTCAATAGAATCATGAAAATATACTGAGTATAATTACACCCTTCTTAACTTAAACCCTTAAGAACTCTGGTCTCTAAGACCCTCAACAACCTTCGCATAAGGGCTTTAAATATATCTTCATAAACACTTGCTTGTCTAGCTTGATTCACACTAAAATAGGGCATAAAACATCTTGTATATATACCATTATAAATTATGGTTTTATATATCACTTTATAAAATTTTATGAAGAATCACTTGTGTCTCCCAAGGTCCACCATGAACCTATGCAAAAGCTTTCTAGTCCATACCATGACCTCATGCCACAAACACCTCAAAAATGAAGCATAAATCCACTTGTGTGACCATGTTTGAATAAAAGGAGTTTAGTAAAAAATAAAATATTTTAAAAATTAATTCAAGGAGTCCTCAATACTCTCAAATCCTCAATAACACTTCATTTGACAAACTACCCTACAAACAACCTCAATCATTCAAACCAAGTTCCTTTTGCTAGCAAAAAGCATCATGGTCAACTATGAGTCAACCATTAACTCATATAAAAGTGAATAGGTACAATAAAAATTATATTTATAGAGGTCATACATCCCCTACATCACCTCCAAGATCTCAGACCCATCCTTACTCACTGATTAGGCCTTCCAATTCCACTTCTCACTCTAACTAGTTTTTCTCACTCATGGCACCCTTTCCTTCATATCGACTAGTAAACTTTGAGGACTTAGATATTTAAAATAGTGAAATGAATATTATTAAAAATTTTCATGGATATTTTAATCAAGATATAAACTTCATCACACACCCATTTTTTTCCCCTAGTCATTTTTACAAGTTTCTCTCAAAATCAAAATCATTGTTAAGAAACACTTTTCTATGGGACCCAAAAATAGTCAAGACTAACCAAGACCATAATAAAAATCATAGAGGAGTAATATACAACCTAAAAGCATAATTATATCCATCCAACACCTTTTTAAGCATTAAAAATAAATATATTCAACATTGGGTCTAAGACTAGGGTTTTTACACATAAAACCCTGCTTACCTTCTTAGCAATCATTCATAAAGAATAAGCCCTTAATACATGAAATAATGCTTGGAAAACCTTCTAAAAAACCTTCCACAACATCTAAAAAATAATAATCTCCCCATGAAAATTCTACATTAGCTTAAGAACATGATAACTTTCCTTTTAAGCTCAAAATGCACCATTCAAGCACCCTCTAAAGCACATGAAGGAATTTTTGACTTTATCTCTCATCCTCTAACCTATAACTTGGTAAATATAATTTATCATACATATATGATTATATGTCATGTAGATATAGGGTCAAACACCTTTAAATCACTCATTGACCCTTCACAAGCCCTCACAAGCCCATCTAGGCCAACTAGACCAATGGTCACACTATCTTGCAAACCTCTTGCCACATCATGAAAAAAATACATATGACATCTTATAATACTATACATTTCAAACATGCATATGAAAAGAAGAATGAGCTCATTACCATGTCATACAAAACAAAGTACTCAAGATCCCTTAGGCAACTATCCAAGGTCAAGCCTACAAGGCACAAATTGACCTACATACATCATGAAGACCATATGAAGTAAAAGCTTGATCATAAAACACATCAAGAACATGTCACATAAAATCATACCAAGCTACAATTTATCATTCACCTAGGACACCCATGATCACTCATGCAAGCATCACATTACTCCAAGCACACTAGCCCATCATGTTCCATCACTTTGACCTACTAGACTAATTTGTCATTGATAATACCTATTATACATCAATGAAAACACTTAACATAAATATCCCAATAATATCCCCCTTTTTAATGATGACAACACACCAAAAAACTTCTCCCCCTTTTCTAAAATGATAAAGTGGACACTCTTTAACACTGCGCACCATAGAAATCAAACAAGTGAGCTATAAGAAACTCATAAAAACATGATCACATACAAAAAATTCTTTGAAAATAAACCATTCAGACCTCAAACAGGCACAACTTGCCCTTGGAAAGTGCACTTACTCAAAAAATACTCTTGAACCATCAAAATCCTTGGACTTGTCAGTGAATGTAAGGCACCATAGCTCCCCTTATGACCCTAATCCAAATTTAAGACTCAAAATTAGTTTTCACAACCAATACACACCTAAAGGATCTCCAAGAACAACAACCACTAATTCAAACATCAACATGAGCACCTCAATATCATAAAAACTCACTTACCATTGCTCTCAAGACACCCTACAGACCACCAAAGACACTCCAAGCACAACACCACACATGGAACACATTTATAATAGGCCAAAATGCTCATATGGAGCCAAAAATGTCATCTTCCTTTGGAAAATTTCTTCAACAATCTTCATTTTCTTTACTAGGTCTATTTAGATCCCTTATAGCCCTATCTAGCCATTGCAAACGTCATAAGTCTCTACCCTAATCATTTCAAGCCATGAAAATTAATATTTGAAGACTAATATGATGCCCCCTCAGACATGCCAAAACTGAGCCTCCAATCATCCTCCTTAGCATACTTCCTTTCTTAGCCTACTAGCTAATTAAGCCTCCTAGTGAGTTAAAACTTAAATAAAATGCAATATAATCACTTTAAACCCACTGTAAAAATTGATTTAGCTACCCATTTGACCCATTCAACTGATTTTGAATCTTCCAGCCTTTAACTCCAAGATTTTACCACTTTCTAAACATGGCCAAATGACTAGGGCTTCAAAGCAAACACTTGGTAAAAAGTCAACCTATGGGTAATGTTGATACTTGATTTGGATACCACACCTAGAGCCCAAAAAAACTAACTTCATGCCAAATTTAAAGCCTTCACACATTTGGTAATATTGACTTCCTATAAGCCCCTAAACACATGCTCTTGAGAAGAACCAGAGACCACTCAAAAAGCTCCACCTGGCACAAAATAATTCATCAACCTATGAAACCACCTAAAGCATGTATAAATCACATGTAAAAACATTCCTAATCATAAAACACTTCATGAAACATATCTGATCTTAAAATGACCTTTGAAACCAAGCATTTTATGTATACAAACCAAAACCTATAGTAGGTACCTTGACCAAATGGTCAAAATCACATCTAAGTACCTCATCAACATCTACAAACCATCTTCCCTCCTTTGACATATAAAACAACTTTCATCACCTATTATCAAGTTTCAAATCACTTTAGAACACTATATGAGTAACTTTGGCACTTTCTAGGGAGTCAACACTACAAAAAATGGTCAACTCAGACTTTTGACCATAAAAACTCACATCTAAGCAAATCAAAGACTCAAAACACCTGGGAATGAATCATGAAAATATTCCACAATTCCTCACACAAATCACTTATTCCTTATTCTTCAAATAACCATTCAACCAAGGCATCAAAAATTGATCACAATGCACTTTAGGACCAAAAGACTTGAACATACTTTTTAAATAATCAACCAACCTCAACAACTAAATCAACTCTTCTGACTAATTGATTCACCTCTCTGAATGACTCATCATTGGTTTAAGAAAGAAGGAATGACCTCTATATAGGATCTTATATATTCAAATGTAGATTTAGGCAATGGTTTAGTCATTATGTCTACCAGTTGTTCCTTAGAAGGTACATATTCTAATTTGACAACTTGATCACTAACCTACTCCTTTAGAAAATGATACTTGATAGGGATATGCTTAGTCTTGGAATGCATCACTAAGTTATTTTAAATGTTTATTTCACTATTATTGTCACATATAATAGGATAAGGACCACTTTGACTTACCTTATAATCTTCTAAGGTCTACTTCATCTAGATGACTTGAGTACAACAAGAAGTTACAGTAATGTATTAAGCATTTATAGTAGACAAAGATATTACATATTTCTTCTTACTCAACAAAGATACCAAGGATTTGGAAATGCAATAGGGGATTTTTTATATAGTGAAGATAGTGCAATTCCTTTCCACTCGACGTGTGCACAATTTTTGGTTGATCTGGATGTCTCTAAGGGCCTTCTTGAGGTGATCTGCCTTGACTCCCCAAGAGGCACCTGGACACAAACTTTAGATTATGAGGGGATCCCTTTTTAGTGCGGGATGTGCCACCAGATGGGACATATGGCTACTCATTGTGTTGCTATGAAATCCAATCCCAAGCATTCACCTTCTTGGTGGCCTAAGGTCTCCTCTGAACATAACATTGACAAATAATCTCTGGAAGTAACATCTGAATCAGAGTTTGAAAATAGGGAAAGTTCACAATTAGAATCAAAAGTTGAAGAGGAAACATTGGTGAAGCCTTCTAATGAAGCCCCTGTGGAGGCTATGGTAAGTGATATTTTTGAACCAGAAGAGGAGGTGGTGGGCTCTCCTCCTGCTTTGGAGGATCTTTCTAAGAGCTAGACAGTGTTTGATTTTCACAAGGATTTAATGCCCATTGGAATCCAAAGATCTATATCTTCTAAGGCATGGGTTGCTGAGGTAGCTAAGGTAGAGGACAGTTGGACAGCAGTAAGAAGGAAGAAGTCTAAGCCCTTAGTCCCTCCTCTAGATATGAACCTTCGGTCATGCAAAAAAAAAACCTTAATCATCCAAAGTTCCCTTTTGCTGACTGGTTTATTAGGGTTAGTAAACTGGTTGCTTTTCTGGTTTATTGGTTACTGGTCTGGGAGGTTATCCAGCTTGTTGGTTTTGTTGGTTAACTTTCATATCAGTGTTTTGACAACAAAGTTTTTTGGTTATATTTGTTGGTAACAGGTCCCTGTAAAACTTGGTTTTGGTACTTTTCTATTTTTTGGTTCTTTTGTTAACTTGGGTGTGCTTCATGGTTTATCTTTTACCTTGTTGTATAGGGTTTCGGGATCCCTTCAAAACATGTTTTTACCTTAATCTAAAACAAAGATACCAAGGATTCACCTATGAAGAACACTCCTCCACTAGGTCTCTTCCTATCATCAACACATCCTACCTAGTCAACATCTATATAGGATCTTAGCTTGAATTATTTACTCTTAGGATGCCACAAACCATAGTTGATGGTGCCTTTGAGATACCTTAGGATTCTCTTAATAGCCTTCAAGTGAGATTCTCTAGGATCTGCTTGATATCTTCCAACTACACTTATTACTTGCATAATATTAGGTCTAGAAGTAGTAAAATATAATAGGCTCCCTACCATGGATATATACAAGGATTGATCAACTTTAGGAGACTCATCACACTTAATTAAATTGCATCTAGTTTCCATGGGATTAATCATGGGTTTGATATCCAACATATTGAATTTTTCAAGCATCTCCTTAATGTATCTGGCTTGAGAGATAAATATCCATTTGTCTAGTTTATTTATCTACATTCCTAGAAAGAACGAGAGTTATCCCAACATAGACATCTCAAATTCAATCTTGATTACATATGTAAAGTCCTTACTCATCTTATCATTTACTAAACCAAAGATTATGTCATCCATATAAACCAAAATAAGAAATTGATGTTTTCCTTCTAACTTGATGTAAATATTTCTATCTACCACTCATCTTCTAAAACCTTGACTTAAGAGATACTTATCTAATCTATCATACCAAACTCTAGGATCTTTTTAAAGGCCATAGAGATCCTTCTTCAATCTACAAAAAAAATTTTGATTATATTTTACAACATAACCCTCAGGAAGCTCCATAAAACTTCTAATTTTCTATTAAAAAATGCATATTTAACATCCATCTGGTATACCTTGAAGTTTTTAGAACTAGCATAGGCTAAAAACAATCTGATAGATTCCATTCTAGTTATAGGAGTAAAAGTTTCATCAAAGTCAATGCCTTCTACTTAAGCATAGCCTTTACATAAAAACCTAGCCTTTTTTCTTACCACTTCACCTTTCTCATTCAACATATTCTTATATACCCACTTAGTTCCAATAAAATTCTTTCCCTTAGGCCTAGGAACTATATTCCAAGTGTCATTTATTTTAATTTGATCAAGTTATTCATCCATAATATATCACTGTTCCTTTTCCTTACTAGCTTCAATGAAGGTTTTTGGTTGATGGATAGATAGAAAGGTTGAATCATGTTGATCTTGATTTGGAAACAATCTCCCCTTAGTATATATAATATAATTCACATCAAAAATGACTTGAGAAGCTGGATGATATACCTAAGTTCTTCTTGAAGGAACTTTAGTATCAAGTCTAGTATCTTCTTCATCATTTTCATCTGATAGATAGATTAGTTTTTATTTGTAGTAAGACTAGTAGTTGAATCACATGAATTCAAACCAGACTTATTAGTAAGAACACTTTCATAAACTCTCACATTATAACTTTCATCAGTTTTTTGAAGTCTTTTGTTGAAACATCTATAGACAAAACTAATAGAAGAATACCCAAGAAAGATACCTTCATCAAATCTAGAATTAAACTTGCCTAGATTTTCTTCATCCCTTTTGATGTAACACTTCCAAACACTCTAAAGTACTTGAAATTTGTATCTCTATTTTTCCATAGTTCATAAGGGGTCTTGTATTTATTCACTTTAATTTGAAATCTATTAAGAATGTAGACTAAAGTACTTGTAGCCTCTTCCCAAAAATAATTAGACTACTTGGCATCTTGCAGTAAAGTTTTAGACATCTCCTGAATAGCTATATTATTTATTTCAACCACTCCATTTTTTTTTGGAGTCCCATTAGTTTAATATTCTCTTCTTATTCCATGAGTATCATAGAACTAATCAAACTCATTAGACCATAATTCTCCTCCTCTATTTGATCTAACATAATTGATCTTTGATCCCTTCTCATTCTTAACAAGGGCTTTAAAAGCTTTGAACTTGGTAAAAGCTTTTGATTTTTCTTATAATAAATAGATCCAAGTCATTATTTTGAATTCATTAATAAATAACATGAGATAGTAATTACCTTGTAGACTATGAGTTCTCATAAGACCACATAAGTTAGTGTGGATTAACTCCAATGATTTAGTAGTAGAAAACTCTTTTGTCTTGTATCTTCTCTTTAATTATTTACCATGGAGACAAAACTTACAAAAATATTGAGAAACCTTATAAATCTTGGGAATATGTCTTAAAATCCCATTTGAACTAATCCTTATCATATTATTGAAGTTTATGTGACCTAGTCTTTTATGCCATAGCCAGCTTTCTTCTACTTGACTCATCAAACACTTTTCCTTTTTGGATTCATGATATACATACATATTTTTTTTCTAACTTGTGAATATTATAAAGGAGTATGCCATATTTTCCTTTTATTATTTCACAGACATCATTATAGAATGTCACAACATTACCTTGTTCACACATCTAACTAACACTGAGAAGATTATTTAACCCTTCAACATACAAAACATTTTCAATCTTTGAATTTTCATTATCTAAACTCAAAGTTACCTTACCTCTTATAGTAGCAGAGTTGTTGTCACTAAACCTAATAGTACCAGGGTTTTATTTCTTAATATTAATGAATTTTCTCTTATCTCCTATCATGTGACTAGAATAACCACTGTCTATGTACCATTTCTTGTCCCCATTTTCTTCTAAATGTAATGCAACTTGGACAAACATGGAATCTTCGTTATGAACAATAATGTACCTAAATAATTTTAAGATATTAAGACTAAAAAAAAGGGACCTAATTTGATACCAATTTATTTGGTACATTCCACTGAGAGGGGGGGGTGAATTAGTGGTAAACCAGTTAAAACTTTTCTTCAAAACCTCTTAAGTAGTATAAAAAAACTCAAAGCAATATGTAATAATGAAAAATAATACATGTGATTATTACACTAGAATTATATGGGAAACCATCAAGGGGAATAAAACCCACCCTAAAGCCTAAAAATAAATTGAATAATATCCTATTAAGATGGAGGAAACACTAGGCCTTTAGTGAGACACCTATCTCACATAGAACACCTGCTCCTAGATTGGTCAAGTCCTTCTGACCAAGGTGAATGAGCACCCACTCAAGTACCTTAACAAAGAGAAAAATTTTGAGTATTTATTTTATTAAACCTATAATTAATATCCCTAAAAAAACACCCTTCTTC